>PNEQ01123829.1:0-19568 GCA_003012365.1 Medauroidea extradentata
GTCGTGGGGTTTTACACGCAAATCACAGACGTGTGGTGTTACAGTAACCTTATTGTGATTGGTACAGTCAAATGAGAAACGTCACAGTTCAAAGGCACGCTGCCAATATCTATGAAGCAGAACTGCAGACGTGCACATAAGGCACTGGAACAAAGTGGGGCAAAATTCTTTTCGCGAAAAGTTCATGTCTCTAGCGATATACCATCATCTCTAGACATTATGTAATACATGTTATGAAGAAATTGGCTTATCACCGTAGAATGAAACCTACCGTTTAACTAGCATACGAATACAGATGTTATAGGTAACAATGAAATAAGTCTTTTTATTAAGCTTACGTACAGTTGTTGCGAAGTAATTAAAGTTTTTGAATATGCCAGCAGTAAGTATTAAGCTTTAATTCGGAATCGATATGAATTTAAATTAAACACTGTATTCAGAAAGTGAGTTTGTACAATTCCTACAGTAGGAGTGAACGATTCAGTGAAAAATTGTGGACTTACCTCTTAGAGTGCTTTGTGGTCCTGAGTTTTCTGAGATTTTCTGTTTTTGTTTTTTTTCGGTTAGTCCTCTTGGAATATTTAGATTTTGACATTAATGTATCGGGCTTATTTTATTGTTTCTCTTGTTTCGGTCGTGTGTTTTCTGAAACGACACAGCAATGGTGATGTCTAGATAAACTGGTAAATTGTGGGAAAAGTTGATTGTTTGCTAGGCTGCAACATGCTATGTATAACACTGATTGTTTTGCACCCTATATTGCTACCGTTTATATGAATCACTGTGTCCCTCTTCAACCGACCCAATTATAACTGTACAGTTTTAACACAGAACGTGTGTGATTTGCCAGAAAACTGTTCACACGTGTCACGATTGAGATACTACAGTTTATTGGAGACTACGTTAAATGTTTTTGTGATTTTCCAGTGTCTCTACACATGTCACAAAATTTTCCACTAAATCAGAAAGGGAGCGTGTTTGTTACAGCTGTTTCAACTTCAGTATTCATTCGTTTGTTTCATGCTCACGTGGGTAAAAGCCACGCAGTGCTTGTTTAAGTACTACTGCCATTTCTTCAAAAACATTTTCAATCAGCAGAGGTACGAGTATTTCGCGTATTTATTCTAGGTCAAGTTGAACGTCAATGATGTATACATCACTGTCATCACTGTAGTCGGATGACACACACTTAAAGATTGCAAACCAGTAATAAATACGGAAATAAATCGTTGCGAACACACGTGGTACCTGCGTGTACAGTTAGAAGCCAGTGAATATTATACTGTAGCCAGTGTGTATATAGGACTGAGGAGTCTAAGCTGCTACCAGATGAATACGCAAAATAATCGTGCCTCTATCAATCAGTGCTTGTGTGACATTCTTCTTTCTTCTTTTGGAACAATTTTCAAAGCAGCTTCAAATGGAAAGTGCAATAGTACAGAGAGATTTTCTTACGAGGGGAAGAATTATACTCTCCCTAGCATCTCATGACATTTAAAAGCGTACTTCCATCCGGGAGGTTTTAGTGCAATTCCTTGTATTTTAACATGGCGTCTTCTCCTTCACCCCAGCCCATTAAGTCCACCCTCTTTTCTCGCAGGAACTTTTACACCCTCGTAAGACTCGCCACGGATTTGCTGCGGCTCAATCCACGTCTTTGTCTTATTCGCTGCAATCGCTTCTCGCCACTGGTACTTTTTTCCTCACCAGAATAAAGAATGTTTCTTGTTCGTATTAAAACGTAAGCAATAATCACGAAGTAATTACGTAGATGAATAATTGCTTATAATATATAACATACTTCTATTTGAAATCACTAAACCTATAATTAAGATGGCAGTATTTTAGTAATTTATAAGACAGTATTCCAATTATTCAAAAATTTAAAATCAACTTGAACGTTCATTTCTTATTTGCGACCGTAATACATTGCCAAAACTGTAAAAAAAAAAAAAAAAAAAAAAAAAAAAAAAAAAAAAAAAAAAAAAAAAAAAAAAAAAAAAAAAAAAAAAAAAAAAAAAAAAAAAAAAAAAAAAAAAAAAAAAAAAAAAAAAAAAAAAAAAAAAAAAAAAAAAAAAAAAAAAAAAAAACTGACGTTTCTGAGACTTTAAAAGTAGTTTCCTGTGAACATGAAATTTAATACCTACTTCTAAACCTTAAATAAATGCCTGCGTATAGCAGCCTTAATTCTCCTATCAACTCTTGTCAAGCAGTAAAGTCGACGTAAATAATGCGGATTTGTTTTTTTTAATTATATATGTGTGTGTGAATATATATATATATATATTTATTGGTGAGGGCCGTACTTTTAGCACTTTATTATGAAGAACAAATATAGTTTAAATAATTCTTAAGCGTTTCCAAACCAAGCTAGAGAAATATTTGCACTGTACTGTTTTACAGATTAATTAATATACCAAGTATGTTCCAATGAGTGCAGTTTATTTTCATTAAATCCACTATAATGACGTTTTCTACAATAACTTCCAAAAACTTCTAAATTTTATATGCCGTGTAGTACACAAGACAGATTAAGTTCATAAACACTACTGTTTTATTTGGCAAATGCTTGTAATACATATTTCACAGCGAAAGGTAGAAGCAAACAACTTCGGTGAAAGTGAATCAGGAAGATAATTTTCGTATATCATAATATTTTAATTTGTTTCATCGGTACTTTGCAATGCATGCCATAGTTCTGAAAACATGCATTTTCCGAGGAATCTTCTCAAAAGCATAACGTTACAGAAAGTGTTCTTTGTAATCTTTGACATAGTTCAAATGTAAGTTGCTCTGATATTGGTATAATTTATGGCAGCGATTACTGCGAGAACTATAGATGCAAAAAATCGAACATAGCCGAAGACGAGGACGGTCCGTCGAAAAATTAAAAACTTTTAATAGTTATCTATTTTTAAGAGATCTTCTTGGTTATTTAGACATGTATTGTAACTATTTTTACTGTAATGAAAATGCTTAGTTTTTTTTTTTCAGTTTTGGTATAATGCCAGTCACAATTTTTGCAAAATGGTTACATGCATTAATGGATAACCAACTGGCTTACCGAAAAGGATCGTAGTGTTACAAGCTGCTGCAAGACGTGTAATAAAAACCTTGATTTTATTTTTTCAAATCAGAAGCAATTTTTAACTTCTAATTCAGTAACTTTTTAATGAAAAAAAAATGCAATATACTTTAAAACGTATGTTTACGTTCCTGGTGACACTGTTCTTCAGCGTGATTTATTTTATTTTGGCAAGACAGTTGGATTTTTCTTTAACGCACAAAACGATTTTATGTCAATTTTGGCTTTCAGATGGCACTATATAAATTATTATGAAAGCTACAAACTTTACTTCACAGTAATATATAGTCGCAGTGTATGTGTACATATCAAGCCATAACTTGTGCTTATGCAAATATCATTAAAACAATTTAAATTTTCAGTAAAAATCACCCCCTTAAGGGTGTTTAAGTAAGGGAAATAATTATTTTATATTTGTATGAAATAATGTTAATTTTTAGGCGATACTTGACAGTACATATTCCTGTTACTAATAAAAAAATTAGCTTAGTTTTCCCATAAGGCAATTCAAAGTCGATTTTTTTTACTTCATACACCGCCCGAAAATCAATCAACATAATGAAATGAAATAATTTACGGAGAATCTACATATCACGGGCTATAGCTTGATGTATCTAAAGTCCATTTCAAAAACGTTTCGTACATTTAAAAAATTTGAAATTTGTTTGCTACTATTAACAATTTTCCTATAAATACGGAACTATTTTATAGTGAGTTATCATATGCTTCTAGCCGTAGCTTGTGACATGTAGGTCACTGTGAATTATTTCGTTTCACTATGTTCATTAGATTTTTATGGAAGAGACTTTTAAATGCCATTGTGAAAATACTGGCTGAGTTTTTTTATTAGAGGAAAATGCACTCCCAAGTAACATAATCTAATCAAACATAACTTCATAAATAAAAATAATATGATTTCCCCTCATTTGAACACCCTAAATCGCTAGCATAAATTTTTACTCCTAACCAACAACAGCGCTACTAGTGGTGGGAATTGTCCCTAGTCAAACTGATAACACTGAGCTCCCTATAGCCTGTAGTATATTAAACATTATAGGCGGTTCGTGGTAAAGTGAGCACTTTTGAATATTATCTTGTCTAGAATAATAATTAAAATAATATTGTTTACTATGTGAATATCTGAGTTCGTTACAATCTAGACAGTTTTATTCATACTAATGTTGCTTTATTTATATTATAAAGAGGCAGAAAACAATAAATTATCTTAAAGGAAAAAAGGAACTAGGATTATGAAAGTACATCTTGGCATTAAGTAGTTGGAGAGAGATATCACAAGCCACAAGCTAGGCACGTGTCGCTACCTGGTCATCCTCGCTTGTAACACGCACGCACGATGACCCGTCTTTTCCGCACACGCTGCTTTTCCTTGGAGATAAGCCAACGACTGACTGTAGAGTTACGTGGCGGGTCAGGCCTACGGAAGGTTTTAGTGGCCAACGGTTGCTGATTCAGCCCACGTTATGTCGTTGGAGGTAGGGGTTGGAGTAGGGGGGTACATTCTGCCCCACGACCCTCCATATGTGCCAAAACGTTTTATTTTCTGGAGCCTCGCCGTTTATGCAAGTCTTTTGCTAAAGAAACATTAATATTTGATGGTGCAGTCAAACAAAAGAGATAGATTTGGTAGTCTTTATCTTTGGTTATTAATAGAGACACTGGAAGTCGCTGGAAAAGTTGACAGTTTACTAGGATCCAATTTGCTGTGAACAACCCCGAAGATTTTGTATCGCCTTTGGCAATCGTTTATTTAAAGCACCATTTCCTCTTCAACAGAACCAATTAGTGCTGTACAGATTAAACATATATTTGCCCCATTACTGTATTCACGATTAGAAATACTACAGTTTAGAGGAGACTATGTTAAATATTTTGATGGCTATCCAGTATCAGTAAAGTATTTCATATTTGTGATTGTAAACTAACTAATTACTATTACTGGATGGGATGTGTTGCACGCTGCCTAAAATTAGGAAATAAAATAAATAATCAGTAAACTTCGCGTATTATCTATAAACGTATACAAGGTAGGCCTACAATAAAATAATATCTCCGCTGATAATTTTCAATACCAATACACCGTCACTGATAAATGGAAACAGTAGTTGCCACGTTGATAAAATATAGGAGGACAATATAAAACTGTACTGATCGTTACACAACCCAGGATTTATAACTTGCGTGATATTCACTTCCGATCCTGTACAATAGCTTTCTTTAATTTACATGTGTGAAGTTGTGTGGTAAGTGCCAAAATATTACAAATAATATTAATTTTGCTATAACTGCTTACTATTACTGCTGTAGGTATAATCATTATATTTATTTTTAATTTTCTATTTTTTTACTGTAGGCAATTTCATCCCATCTCTAATACAAACAAAGGGCTAGAGATACACAAGTGTTTAAATACAGGCAGGATTTAGGTCACTGGCACAACTCACCCAAGTAGTAAAGAGACTGGACAATATTTTAATGCTTATAATAGGTTCACGATATATTTGATTTTGTACAAAAAAAGTGCAGAGTTCATGTAAAAGACAACAGTAAAATTCCAGAAATCAATCGTCAATTAAGTGGTATGAAACGAAGTTGTCTTAACAGTGGTTTAAACTCTGAGAGTAATTAAAAGAATACTAGTTTTGGCGGGATTGTCAACATGGCAACTAGACAGATTTTAGTTTTAATTACATTTGGCGTATGTATTCCCAGTTATCACAGAGTGTATACAGATGTTAAGGCGCCCGCCTGCTTGCCTTGTAACCAGCGTTGCAGCGTGCTAGCAGAACGCTTTTACCTTAGAAACTACTAAACGTATTTCTAATATGTGCAGTTACGAAAAGAACACACACTTCAAACGACATCGAAATAGTAGTTTCAGAACATCACGTTAATTAGATACATCATTTGAGAGCACCTCAAAATGGCTAAAAACGGCTTTTCCAATCTATTATAACTAAACAACTCCTGAAGGGATTCGTGTGAAACTACAATAGAGAGGTGTATTGGAATTTACTTAAAACTTTCCACCAATAAAAAGATGGGGCCACCACTGAAAGTGTCAGTCAGGCGAGTGTTCTACGATACCACTGCACGCCGTTTCAGTGTCTTGCGGTAGAGACGATACCGCACCAGATGAGCCGGTCAACATCGCCCTTGGCGCCGTACCTCACTCACACTAACACACGGCCACCAGGCGGGCGCCTTAATTTATACGTCTGTAGTAACTAACCAATACTTGAAACAGGTTCTGCTGGCTTGCGACTGAAGCGTGACGTCACTGGACACGACCAAACGCCAGGGTGTGTATTATATCCAGCTGTGATTGACGCGTGTGGGAAACGCGCGGTCGTCTCTCGCTGGGAAGATCTCTCCCTCCCGGGGCGTATACCTTGTGACGTCACCTAGGTTGTACACTCACGTGTCAGTAAACTCCCGCACCTAGAGGCAGACGTGTTCCCACACTATGACTACTCTCTACGCCGCCGATTTGTTCGACTCAATACTAAGAAAATATGTGTTATTTTTTTAACGGTTCTTGCAGTGGGGGCCACTTACAAACTAAAAAATGTTTTGGCTATACGCCATTGCAGCAAATGGTGTGTCACAAAACCAGAGAGTGAGCGAGATATTTTGGTCAGCGTTCAACATCGAGGTCTTTAACGATGATTTGGGGGGGGGGGGTGATATTATGTGAGTATGGAGCAGTGCCGGAAGGGAAGGGCGGGGGAAACGGGAGATCCCCGAGAAAACCCGCCGACCAGCGGCATCGTCCGGCACGATTCCCACATGCGAAAATCCGGCGCCCGACCCCGCCGGGAATCGAACACGGATCGCCTTGGTGGGTGGCAAGAGGTGTGACAGCGGCCCCTAGAAAACCAGAGAATACATACAAACATACAGACAGTTAAATAAACAAAAGGTCATTGTTTGCAACTGGCAAACAAAGGCAAACACAAACAATTACACAAGGAATGCAATCAGTGATTTACAAGAAAATAAAACAAACTACCATCAAGCACCGAGAAACTAAACCAAAGGAAAATGAAATAATTAACTTAGATTTTTCCACAAAAGGAATTTCGTCAGTAAGTACGAAACACCAGACAAAAATAATTACAACCTACAGACATAACAAAAACGAACGACGAATAAAGTGGTTATGAACGACACACCATAAACACAGACACCTTAAGAAAGCGAACGAAAACAAATAACGCAGTAACTGTGGAAAGTAAGACAATGAAAAAACAGATGAACACTGTGATCTCCTTGTCTGTCTATTGTAATTATTTTTTGTATGTTGTTTCGTACTTACTGACGGAATTCCTTTTATGTAATAATGTAAGTTATTTATTTAATATTTCCTTTGTTTTGTTTTTTGGTGCTTGGGTGATCGTCTGTGTTATTTTCTTGTAAATCACTGACTGAATTCCATGTGGAGTTGAATATGTATACCTTTGTTTGCAAGTTGCAAACAAAGTCCTTTTGTTTGTTCATTTGTTTGTTTGTGCGTATTCTCTGGTTTTCACACCATTTTCTGCAGTGTTGAGTGTCCAAAACACTTATTTAGTTCGATACATAGAAGATATCGTTTCGCTAGCTGTTTCAGGAAGTCGTATTAAATTACAAAGTACACAGTGATCATAAAAAAATACTCCAATTTTCAATGACTATAATACCAAAACCAGACAACCCACAACCTTGGTTGAACAGTCAAATGAACCGTGAAACTATGAGGTTCCTTCACCACATCTTCACAAATGTTCAATGTGATCATCACGCGCAGCCCGAACCATAATACGCAATGCCAGGACTCGTCCCACACTATTTTTGGATGGCGTCCGCAATTCTCGTTTTGAAACATTAATGATAGCCAGCAACGGTGGACGAAACACACAATCTCTTATGTACCACCACAGGAAAAAAAAACAACCACACGAGGTTTGGTCTGGGTTTCTGAGGAGGAACGGGCGGTCAGTGATGAGGCCGGTTATCAGCTGCTCCACGACCAATATAGAGTTGCAGCAAGGTCTCATTCCGGTATTCGCGAACAGCAAGGTGCCAGTGGAATGGCGCACCCTCCTGCTAGAAAATAAAGTCATGAGTAGAGACAGGAAATTTCCCGAAAAGATTTTTGCAGCACTTTGTTTCAGTGCCTTACGTGCGTACCTGCATCTCTGCTTTGTGGTCAGTGATTGGATGCCGTAACACCCAGCGTCTGGAGGTTAAACCCGCAAATCACAGACGTGTTGTGTCACAGTTATCCGTATACTGATTGGCACAGTAAAATGAATAACGACGCTGCACAAAAACACTGCACGTAGCCATGATGTTGAGCTGCAGGTGTGCACGTAAGGAAGGCACTGTAAAAAAATGGGGCAAAAATCTTTTCACCGAAAATTCCTGTCCCTAGCCATGAGGAAATATCAACTGTGCTAGTTTGTCCAAACAAAAACCGTAATTGCTTCACGGTTCATTGGACTGGTCAATCAAGGTTTGTACTGTTTACATGTGGTATTATAGACATTTAAAGTTGGGGTATACATTCTGATGAACCTGTTATCTTATAAATGAATAAACGTTTGAGTAACATAAAAAAACCGTGCACATTCGAAATAAAAATATTAAGATTCATGCAGTAATGGACAAAGATGAAGTTTTAGTAAAATTTGAAACTATTCACGATACTCAAAAATCCGCTAAACGCTACAAAGAATAAACTAAAATAAGCAACATTACACAGGTTATTATAGACTAGTTACAAATACGTTGTGTACCTATTAACAATACGTATGTTAGCGAGGAGTGCGATTTGTTAATTATAATGTTGCAACACAAGAAAATAACAAATCCATAAAATTGCTGATACATGTTCTGTTATGTCTATGAATGAAATTAAAAATAGTAAATATTTTTGAAAACAGTTGAATCACAGAAGTTGTGGCATTTTTGTACAGCTGAATGAGATTAAATTTATTTAAGTAGCCGTGCTCTAGTGTTATGTTACTTTGCCCACCACTCCAGAGTGTAAAAAGCAAAAATCAGTCTTTCATGTACTGAAAGCTACAATAACAACGCAAATAAACTGAAAAATCACATACACGACACATCAAGAGCTCACACTTCTTACGAAACACAAAAATCCAAAAATTTATTGATTTTCCGAGATCACGTTCTTTAAGAGGGCGCTTGACGGAAATTTTTCATTGTTCTAAGATTTTTTTATATTTGTACGATATTAGGCTTGTTATGTATTGTAACTTAATTTTAATGCTATTAGGCTTGTTATGTATTGTAACTTAATTTTAATGCAATGAGAAATTTTCAGTTTTTCTAGTTTTTATATAATGACATGTTGAAGTCAAAATTTGCATAAAACGGCTTTATGCTCTGCAGGAATATCAAGTGACTTACAAAACTTAAAAAAATCCACGCTGAATAACGAAGTTGTAGGCTACAAGGTATTCTATACAAGAAAATAAATTTAAAAAAAATTATTATTTTAAAAATTTTGAAATTTGAAACTTGAATTAAATAAAAATCTGTTAATTTTTAAACTTTCTATAGTACTTTATTTTTTGTTTTTGTATAATAGACCTTGTAGCCTGCAACTTCGATATTCAGAATGATTTTTTTTAGTTCGGTAATTCACTTGGTTTTCCTGTAAAACATAAAATCATTATATGCAAATTTTGACATTGACATGCCGTTATATAAAAGCTAGGAAAGCTAAAAATGTTTCATTTCAGGTAGAAAACAGTCACAATGTATGTCTACAAAACAAACCTTATCTTTAGAGACACTGGTAAATTGCGGGAAAAGTTGATTGTTTGCTAGGCTCCAACATGCTATGTATAACACTGAAGGTTTTGCACTTATATTGGCTGTTGTTCATATGAAGCACTTTGTCCCTCTTTAACAGACCCAATTAGAACTGTACAGTTTTAACACAGAACATGTGTGATTAGCCAGAAAACTGCTCACACATGTCACGATTGAGATACTACAATTTATTGGAAACTATGTTAAATATTTTCGCGATTTTCCAGTGTCTCTACTTATCTTGTACAAATATAAAAAATTTAAAACAAAAATTTTTCCGGCAAGTGCCCCCTTAAATCAAGTTACCTGAAGCATGCTTGCAAAGAGATAACGTGACGCTTAATACCCTCAAAGATTATATCATCACACAAGTATTCAAACGTCAGCTCTGGTTTTAGCACGGAGCTTGGCAGATGCAACAAGGTTGCGATCAGCACGTTCGTGCCAGCGAGCGTTTAAACGGTAAACGTAGCTGAGACACGTAAAGTTGCAATTGCAATTTTGTTTAATATATCTTTCTGGAATTCTAATGGAAGCCAAGTTACGTTCATGATTTGTCGCTGAGATAGACAATTTTTCAGTTAGTTTTAGGTAAACCAGGCTGTAAATCTATCTTAATATAACAATTAAGATATTGCAGCATAAAGTGGAAAAAACCGTCTATAATATACAAGTCCATTGCTATCCATAAAATAAAACCAGTACATGACAGATTAAACGAGCCTGTAAATGTTATCATTATTAACACATATCTTCATATTCTGTTACTATTTAGGACCTCGCGTCTTTTTTAACTTATTTATTGCTCAGATAACTAAGTTGCTTTTTTAATTAGTTTTTGTGACTAATACAATTTATATTAAAGTTAATACGAGAGGGAAGTGAGTTATAAAAATGTACTCCGTAGCGTTTTAGATTTGACTTTGCAGAAAGAAAAAATAAATAGGACAACGTCTGGTTGTAAATCCTTTCAAACTGTATACACCGAAATAAAGTTCCACGTAAATTTTGCAGAAAGGTTTTCAATCCTTTTCAATTTGCCGAGAATTCTCACGTACGTTTATTTTATCTGCAAGTCATGTTGTTTATCTGGAATATATATACACATGTGTGGATTACACAGAGCACAAACCATAACAATAATGTTATGTTACTATTTCTTCTTAACTGTAAGTCTAAAAATTGTAAGTTACTTAAAATTGTTCAGATCCTAATAAAATTGCGTAGTGAAGTAAACATAGTATTCAGTTGGTTCGTTATACATCGAAAAACCATACCCGTTTTGCAAAACTTAGTATAAAGGCACACAGATATTGACCAACTGAATCTACATTCAGAATTAAATAATATCTATGTTATCATTCGGAGATTGTTGGCACATGATGTTTCAGTAAGCGTAATGTATTCAGTAAACTACTAATATACTGGAAAAGAAGTATACAGATATACATAAATTTTGATCATTAAGAAATGCTGGTGAGTAATTTCGTTAGACTATTATTATTAATTCTGTAGGAAACAGTATGTGCTGATGAAATATGTTCGTATTGCGAGAGAACTCCACGGTCAGTAATTAAAATACAAACATGTTAAGAAAGCGTTTTGTTTCTGTAATATGTACGTAGAATCCACAGTGAATATACGCTTGTATCGTAAAATTTATGAACACTTTTTTTTTGTCACAAACCCATTTATCCCAAATCAAAAACATTATTTACTTCACAAATAAGATTTAATTTAGACACAGTTGGGCGGTGTTGTGCATCAACAGACTAAATGACAATGGCTAGTTCGGTATAAAACACTTTCTCTACATTGAATCGGTCTTATCAAAAATATTTTACCCCAACATCCTGTGATTATGAAAATTGGATCTACAATACTGATGTACTTATTTTTCGTCAGACTGTTTCAAATCCGAAAAACTTGCAGCGTGTGTTACAGATAATTTAAAACTACCAAATAGTAGATTTATGCATAACAACATCCAATTAAAAAAAAACGTATTGCATGTTTTTCGTTTAAACGTCAGTTGCGCGACATATGTTAAACAATTAGCTGTCCGAGGCATTTATTTTTATTGTGAAATCAAAATGGATGACGTTTCGTAAATAAATGTATAAAGTATAATGCACTAAACGTTTATCTTCGAAATTACAAAATTATTTCTGAGCTTTACAATCATTTAAGTTTTAATTTTTTCAACATAGAATATGACAATTTTGTTAAACAAAACTGCCAATTGGCTCTCTCAGAAACGCGTGTCTGAAGTTTATGCGTCTATAAAAGGCAGACTCTGAAATTTAGCGCTCAAACAGAATATGTAAACTGTCATCAGATACGCAATCTGCAGACTGAAGAAAAGTAGTGCTAAAACTATTATCTATAACATGCGGTGCTGAGTAAGAATATTTTAAATGCTTACATAACCTTATTTTTTCTGCTTGTGTAGTAATAATGCACAGTACGTAAAGCCAAATACTGTTGTTTAACATACTAAGAGTATTAATGACGAAATCTGCGTGGAACAGTTGCTCCAAATCAGGAGCGTACTGCGTGACGGCCTCTGGATTGGATTGAAAATCGATGGAGCCAGTAAAGCGAGCACCAAACCTGTAATTAATTAATATTTACTTTATAGCGGCGCTAATGGTGTGTGAATTATGTAGCCACACCTGCTGCAAGTGTGCCTGTGAATCAATTGAGTTTTCCGGTTTATAATAATTCAGTTAGGAAATTGCTTACTAAACGAATGACAGTAAATTGAAGCAAACTGTTTTAATTTTTTACTGCACAAAAGAAAACGTTTGTCACATAAGATTGCTTACCTATTTGTCTTGGCGGAGTTAGGGTGTGTTACCATATTCATGGAGAAGAAAAAAATTGAAAAATACAGTATAAATGTAGATACTAATATAAATGCCAACTTACTGACATAATGTAATATAATATAATAAGCCCGATATATTAATGTCAAAATCTAAATATTCCAAGAGGACTAACCGAAAAAAATAAAAACAAAGAAATCTCAGAAAACTCAGGACCACAAAGCACTCTAACAGCGGTTGTCCACAATTTTTCACTGAATCATTCACTCCTACTGTAGAAATCGTACAAACTCACTTTCTGAATACAGTGTTTAATTTAAAGGCATATTGATTCCCAATTAAAGCTTAATACTTACTGCTGGCATGTTCAAAAACATCAATTACTTCGCAACAACTGTACGTAAGCTTAATAAAAGACTTATTTCATTGTTACCTATAAAACGGCTAAAATTTTTTCGTTTATTTATTGTGTCGGTTATGAATATAAAAACACGAGGATTTATGAATAAACCGTGACTAATGTAAAAAAAAAAAGACGCTTAAACGATGCTAAACGCTGGAATGATATTTCTGCACGGAGGTTGTCCTTACGTAAGCGTTTCACCTTTAAGTTTACAGACACAACTTACGAATTTTACACTGAAAACTAAGTGTACAACTACACACACATTCTTGGGCAATTTTACATTTATGTATGTGTAATTTTGGAAACCTACTACATCGAGTACAGCTGTACGCAAATAGGTCTAAATTTTTAGGTTAGAAAATATGAAATCTTAAGTCTTATAAAAAATCCTTGTGTGTTAAATTACATATTTTTGAGTATGTGTACATATACATCTGTGTAGTGTATTTTTTTTTTTCATTAGGGTGTATTTTATTAATAGTACTTTCATTGTTAAAAAATAATTATGTCAGTCAAATATTATTTGTAATGTAGAATACTTCCACTGCTATAACAACCACATAATTTTTAGTCTACATGTACAGTAAAATAAAAAAAATAAAAACTATGGTTTAGAAGAAATTTACGAGCACATGTCGTTGAAATTTTCACATTTTCAGCGTGATATGTAATTGAAGCTACAAAGATTATATTACAAGCGTTCTTATCCTACCACTTAATATTCAAGATTGTGTCATTAATAGAGGTACGTAAATTTCGCAGATACACTCCAGGTCAGGTTGAACGCCAATTATGTATACTTCATTGTCATGTCTGTGACTTGCTGGCGGCTGTTACGAAACGCCTTTGACTACTGCAAGCCAGTAGTAAACAAGGAAATAATGCGAAGTGCTATCGCTTGCTACCTGCTTGTACGGTTATAAGCCAATAGATAATCGACTGTGGCCAGCGGGTTTATAGGACTGACAAGTCTAGGCTGCTGCCAGATGAATCCGCGGAATTGACGTACCTCTAGTCATTAACAATTACGTAAATATTTAAGATTGGTGAGTTTTTGAATGTTTGTTGCAATGGGAGTTCACAATTAGAATTTATTGGTTTGTGGATATACATGAGCCCACAAACCAATAAATTCTCTTTTAAGATTGTGTTATTACTTGCAGACATTGGTATTTTTCCCAGATTTTTGTGTAAATAATAATTGTATACACATACAAATATGAGTGAAGACGTTTATATTACAAAGTTAAACAGACATCCGCTATCGATACAATCTATTAATACTGTGCATCGATTAGTTTCCGTGAGTGTTTATGTGAAGTTGAAAATATTTTTACACCGTCAGTTGTTTAGGGTACCATACACAACGTTAAAAGCAATATTAAATCACTGTTGTAACGTTTTTTAATGCGTTATTCTATATTGTAAACATATATCATTTAATTTTACGCACTTGAGAGCTTTTCGTGTCGCGTACAAACCTTTTAAGGGGACGTAAGTCGGTAAGTGTTTGCAGTTCTGTTATAACTACTAATCGTTTTGGAATCAATGTTAAACCTGTTATCAAATATAATAGGAACGTTAAAATAAACATTGAGTACGCTGTAGAGGTAGGCCTACCAACCCTGAAAAGTGCTTGTGCTTTTGCAAAACCCCCGTCATCGGTGCCTCAATGTACAAACTTCTAGAAAAAAAGGCTGAAGCCATAAAACAGAGCGGTATAGTTTTTAACGACTTTAATTATTATCGTGTGTTGGTACCTTCATTGCTTATAAAAAGGCACAATTATCTCTTTAAAATTAATCCTTTTATTAATAAATACTGTCCAAATAAATTAATTGTAGCGTCTACAATATGGTTAACCTTTCACTAATTTCCACTACGAGTTAAAATTATTTTCCCTTTTCTAACGTCAAGTTGCAAGTATATTAATACTGTCAGCTCCACGAGTCATGTGGCACTTGTCTGTGTGGGCTTGCCGTTGGGAAAAACTGGGAGGTGGTGGTGGGGAGGAAACCTGCGTTCACAACGTTGGCTTTGTAGCACAGTACATAAATATTAACCTGCCACACGCAGTTATCCTGCATAACTAGTTTTATATAAAACAATTTCCATGTGTGGTGACTGCCTGTCAGACTATCGCTTTCAAATCATATCACCTTTGTGCACATTAGCCCGAACAACACTGCTACAAAAGTTTCGTTATAATTTTATGTTTATTTAAATGTATCGGTCAAATGAATGTTTTTTTTTAAAACTCAGTATTACATACGTTCTGAGAAACGTATTACTGCTTTATGTTGCGTATAGTCTGCAAACGGTTAAGTAAGCACGTTTGAAGACCATCTTGCCAAGAATAAAAACCAGGAAAACATAATGTTACTGCTTACGCATCTTACGAATGAATACAGATAAGTGTATGCACGCCATTTAGCATTTTCACAAGATGTTAATTGATTGTGAGGGCTTAAGTAATCGGAACTTCGAAACTGCACACTTTACCATGGATAGCGTTCACCCATTTAACGTAAAAATTTCATTGCATTCAGCCAATTGCCACTACACAACACTATGTAATTCGTTGAGTACTTTGGTATTTATTTTCTATTTCTTTCTTTTTAATTGGTGTTACACCTTTTATACACAGCGCTTGTTATACGACTAAAAATCGCCATGTTTCATTTGGCGTTTTTCATAGCACAATGATAATAAAAGATAAAATAAAAAAAAAAAACGTTGACTTGTATGTTATTTTTGAGTTTTTTATATTTGTAAACCACTTTTCACATTTAAGGGAATTTAACAGAAATATGTATTTATGTACGTAAGTAGTATTCTTGTTCTTGCATACGAATTTTACTGATATAAACCTGTGAGCATAAAGACTTAAAATATAGGCCTTATATATTTCCCTGTTCAGATGTACACACGCTATAACCAGCATAACAGAATAATGGCACATCTTACAAAAAATACGCTGTACTCAAACTGTAGTTTTCACTTGTGGGAATAACCCGAAACATATTTAACGTCCACATATGTTGTTCGGTATGTTTGCAGTTTATTTTGGTTTTATTTGCTTTTCGTACGTCAGTACATAACGGAATAAATGTATTCTTATTGTTTCTAAATTTAAACTGCAACTTTTCCTGTACCGCTAATAAATTAAGTACAAATAAATAATAGCCTTAACTGTTTTGGGATGATAGCACAATAATAATGTGACCCAGATATTTTAAAACTTTTGGAAGAATGAACTACTTATAAATAATAACGTAAGAGAATTCAATTAACTGGCCTAAGCCAACAATTAATTGTTTTGTTCACACAACTTTAAACTGTAATATTAAACTGTAAAACGCAATACATGTTTACACGTGAACTGATATTTCGGCCTGATCGTAGCCAATGGTTTCATTTGGGACAATTCCTTCTGCCAACTGCTACCGCCCTACGCGACGCCTGACTTTTTTTCTATATTTAGCAAAGTACACTTGTCGTGAATTCACTCCAAAGAGTGTTTAAAACTACACAGTTCCAACACTGCTATAAACTAGATAGGGCTTTTTTTAGACTTATTTCCAAAAGGGAGGTAAAATAGCTTATAAGATCTGCTTCTAGTCTATGTGTGCCTGTACATATGATGTGGCTGTGTGTGTATATGTGTGACCGTTGTTTGTGTGTCCGTATGTTGGACTGTGGGTGTATTCATTAAAAATATTTTAATCCTTTATGTATTAAAAACTTTACATTACACTTGATACACATGTTGTACTCAGTACTGTCTTAACTACTATGCGCATGCTGAGGATAAATGTTTAAAATGGTGCCTTTGTTGATGACATGAAATATCGGAATGAACATTTATTCCGAATAGTATCGTTCTCGTTGTAAATTTAGTTCTTAGTACGGTCAACCGACTTATATATTTTTGATTATGTCAAGTTCTTAACAAAAACAACTTGAAAATATTTTGACGACATTTTATAGCCTATGTCGGAAATAATTAGTTCAGTTGAAATTAATTTGTATGTTTGAAACTATAGTTTACCGGTTACACTTTGGTTTTAGCGGTTTTTTTGTAGGTTGTTCATTTTGGAAGGTAGTAAGCTGTAAAAAATAATGTTATATGTTTTAATTCTAGATATACTGCACATGTCTTTGTTAAAATGGAATAGTGTGATTGACTTAAATAATTCATATTGCTATTGGTACACCTTTTCTAGAAGATAACTTGACTTATAAACAAAGATGTGTCATCGCCTCACTAGAGCGTGACCAATATTGTGACGTTCTGTGTTAATTTGTACCTACATTTAGGAAGATAGACTCATCATTTATGCCGGTAACTTCTTCTTCAACTGTTGCATTTAAATTCCTGACATGTCAATCGCTGCAAGTAAGTTATATAAATGTATTGTAATATGTGTATAAGGGTGAGAACTTACGGTCAGCACTTAACATCGAGGTATTTAGCGCTGGTGAGGGGTGACATGATGTGAGTATGAAACAGTGCCGGAATAAAAAGGGCTGGGAAAAACGGGAGATCCCGAGAAACCCCGCAGACCCGCGGCATCGTTCTGCACGATTCCCACAGGCGAAAATCCGGGGATCTAACCCAACGGGAATGGAACTCGGATCACCTTGGTGGGAGGCGAATGATCTAACATTCGGCCACCGAGGCCGCTGGAATAAGTAATTAATTTAATGTTTTAGTATTTTTGCTGTAGCAGACTAGAAAAAATGGATAGATTACAAAAAAAAGTTTTATTTATTTCAAACAGCTCACAAAACTGCGATACAAAAATGTTTTTGACACCACTTTCATAGAAAAACCAGCCCAAATTACACACTCCCATGTAACATGGCTACTCTGATAAAAATAAAATAGGACACACCCAATTTAGGCATGTAAGGTCCATGAAATGTCTTAAGGGTCAATTAAAAACCTATCTATAAGTATTCGCCACATCTTGGAGTAGGCTACATCAAATGTGACAACTTCTATACCCATGCAAACTTCCATGATTGACACAATGTCCGCGTGGCTGTACAGTCGTAAGGGGAAACACAGTGAGGAATCACTACCGAGTTAAATACAGTCTGCGGAAATAGACGCAACTAATGAAATAAGAGTCGCACATTCTGCGAAACTAGAGTGTTCCAGTATTCGAGTATAAGTTTCTCGGAATTCAGACAAGGAATATAGCGGAAGAATTTTATGAAGCTTTTTTCGTTGGTCCAACGTTTTATTGTCAGATTTCAACTTGACGTTTACTCGTTGCACAGCATAACCGTTAACCAAGTGCAAAGCATTTAATGACTAGGCGAGAGTCTGGAATACAGACAAGAATTTACTGTATGACTGGCCTGGATGGTACAGTACTAGCCGTTTATAAGTGTCCTTCGCAGCTTGTACACAGGGACTGAAGTTCTTAATACAACATAATATTTCAATCTTGTAATGAAGTAAAATTATTGAAATGCGATGATGATGAACTGCTGCTTCGTATGTCTGAACAGGCAAAACCACTTTAAAAACATATTAATCACAGAGTGTCTCGTGATAACTGTTCAAACATCTTTACCGTACGAGAACATAAATTTAAAATTAAATAACACACATGTTAATCAATGTATAGGTATATATAACAGTGGCATACAAGTTGGCTGTATGCGGGAAATTGAATTTTCGACAAACGAGGATGTAGTTCAACAACATCGAATAGCGAGAGCGAGGCGCACATTCGCACAGAGACATCCAGACAGACAACATAGTAATCTCGAAAGCAAACCTTTCCAAGAACAGTGGACTCACAAAATCAGTAGTCATGTATGTATATGATAATTCATGTTCGGTACAGATCATGTGTTAGCTTACGATGCATAAAATCACTTATGAAGAATTTTACGCAGTAGCTGTTCTATCTAGCACCGTCAAACCTTATTAAAAGCTTTGCAAAGAAACTTCTTTCTGTTCGTGCGCAAAAGTACTGAAAGTTTATCTATTCAATACACTTTTCATTACCATACTATGCACGAAATATTTACGAGCACGAATACTTCTGAATTAGAAACGGAATTAAAGCTAAACGGTTAAACACTTTCACCGAATAATTTATAGTTTCATTTTTATTTTGTGTGAATGTTTCTAAGTAAAAAATTTAAGAGCCCCGGATGGCTACATTTGTACCATAACTTTGCGTCATTTAAAAACACGCGGAGGACATAAAGTGTTCAAATCGAACAGATAAACAAGAATCTACCGTGTCATTTACTTTTTACCTGCTATAGGCTATATATATATTTTTTTTCGCTCGAAGAGACACTGGCGGAAATTTTTACGACTACTGCACGGTAGCGTTGTTCGGTCCAATCGCTGCGGGGTTTATTTATCGTGCTGAAA
>PNEQ01123829.1:19668-59455 GCA_003012365.1 Medauroidea extradentata
AAAAAAAAAAAAAAAAAAAAAAAAAAAAAAAAAAAAAAAAAAAAAAAAAAAAAAAAAAAAAAAAAAAAAAAAAAAAAAAAAAAAAAAAAAAAAAAAAAAAAAAAAAAAAAAAAAAAAAAAAAAAAACAAAGCTGTACCCAGTTGAGAATGGTGCTGAATTGGAAAGCTCACCCGATCCTATCAACATTGAAAAACTAAGTTTGTTGTGACTTTATTATTCCTCATTTAGTTATTGAAGTTTGTTTCCAGTTTAATTACGTAGTAGTGTCTTTGAAATAAATTGTATTATTTTAATACAATGTAGAAAATTTTGCTGTTTCTCGAAATTCATCTATTTAAAACTTCATTTTCCTGATATATCATTGACAATTTAACCCTATTATTACATATTACAATCAAAGTTTTTCTTTGTTTAAAGTAAAACAAACGCTTTTATTTTTAAAGAAAATAATAATCTACCGACATGAAAATTATGCGACAAATGTTAAGTCCAGAGAACGTATTGAGATTTGCAGTAAATCCTGTAATGTTAGTGTATTTATTTACACGTCGTAGATAAAGTAATGGCAGGATCACATCTAGCATTAGATAGCGACTTCACAGAAGCAAGAGTAATATTTAAAGAAATAGTGGCGAATAAGTCTAATGCGCTGTCAAAGTATTATGATAATTTATATGTGTTCCGATATCACGAAATTCAATTAATTTTGAGAATGAAGTGCTTTACCCAACAGTACCGTACTTTCAGAGCTAACCTCACATAGAACATTTGCATAGCATTACAATACCCTAAGTTTTTAAATGAACTTTGTCAAACTCGGTAAGTTTTGAACTGCGCCTGCTTATTATTACAGAAGAATACCATCATCAATGCTAAAAAAACAGTTACGTAAACATAAATGTGAAGTATAAAAACAGATGGTGAGAGTTTCTGATACAAATTGTGTGAGATATAAGACTTTCTTTACACAGTGCTAAACTAAATTACATTATGCTTGTTTGATTATTACCTATTGTTTTTCTTATATGGCATTAGTCTGCACTGTTATATACATCCATAACAACTAATTATGATTACTTTTATCAATGCAAGTACGGGTTAAGTGGCCAAGATTACAATTTTTACTTTCTTGTAGACTATCTTTGCCATGTTTTTTTTTTTTTCAGTTATTTAGTGAGTGAGAGATTTTGAACGGCGTTGAACATCGAGGTCTTTAGCGCTGACATGAGGTGAGTATGGAGCAGTGCCGCAATGAAGGGGCGTGTGGAAACGGGAAGTCCCCGATAAATCCCGCTGCCCAACAATATCGTCCGGCACGATATCCCTTACGCGAAAATCCAGGGACCAACCCTACTGGGAATTGAATTCGGATCGCCGTGGTGCGAGGTGAATGGTCTGACCATTCGGCCACCGCGGCTCCTTCGGTTATTTAGAATTTATTAAATGTATATTTCTTGCATGGTCATTAATACCCCTGAAAATTTTTATAGGTACTGCAAATAGCTTGAAAATGCGAAGACAACTTAATGTCGGCCTGGCTTACACAATACGTTTTTTTTCTTCACTGCCCAGTACCATTGTTAGCAGAGCATTATATAAACCACAATTGCCTTATCGATATTTGAGGAAAATATGTATATCGGTAAAAACAAGGTTATGAGTATTTGTTTCAACGCGTGATTTTTACTCAGGGATATCCCGTTTCCCCCGTCCTTTCATTTCGACGCGGCTCCATACTCACGTCACTTCATACCCTCATCACCGCTAAAGACTACAATGTTAAGGCTCGGTTTCAGCCGCCACATTGAATTTCTTTCTTTTTTTTTTTTAGAATTCTGAGAAGAAAGACGTTATATCGGCGATTATACCGCAAATTCCATCTATTTTTTGCTACAATAGATGCATGGAAGTAGAGGTTGTATTGTACAGTTAGGATGCAATTTGTCGGAAAATTATGCAAATAAAAAAATTGTCACACAGATTGTGGCGGAATTATAAGTTAACAGCTAAATCGCAAGGTCTGTACTGTAGCGAATTGTAAATATAATCTGAGGTATAACCGCTATTTAATATTTTTCTTTTTAGAATTAAAAAAAAAGCGAAAAATAATATAATTCATTACGGCGACTGAAACCGAGCCAAAATCTCTCACTCACTCGCTCAACGCGTGCTTAATGTGACTCGTGTTTTGGTCGCATATTGTTGTAATCTTTTAATTTGTATTATTGGTAAATGCACAGCAGCGACAAAAATTATCTTCAACAATTATAATTATGATGATGGATGACCTGCACGACGGCAGGTTTACAACCGCGGGGACGCTGGGTGATGGACAACCCGACGTCCTCCGAGGCCAACTAAGCGAGGTTAATACTACGAGGCTTCGCAGTATGGTGTAAAGCGAATAACACCACACCCAGTACTGAACCCAGAGAGACAACTGTAAATATTGACCTCTTCGGCCAGGAATCGAACTCGGGACCCTTGTCTCAGCTGCAAGGACCTCTAACCATTGTGCCAAGTGGTTGGACTAAGTAACCACCTGTGCTTAAGTTTTTATATTGTGAAACGCCACATTTGGTAGTGTTTTTATGATGAAATGATTCAATTAGAGGAGCAGGGCTTTGAAGTTAATCTGTTTAGTTTTTTTTTTCTTAGAACCCGCTAAGTACTAATAATTGCCAGTGTCAGTATGTTGTGAAAAACTACAGTTAAACTATAGAAAACTTAACTTGGTCATGTTTTATAGCTTTATTAGCTGAAGAATGTAAACAACTAGTTCAATAATTAAAACTGCAAGCCACGCCGACTTCTTTTTTACAATGGTGTAAATGTAGGTAGTTGATACCCGATAGCAGAACATAGCCTGAGTCTCAAGATGCACTAACGAGCTGTAGTGTTACATATTTATGTTCAAAATTAGCCTCATTAAGATTGAGAGATATTCACCATCTTTAATTTTTTAATTTTGTGTCACAACTTTTCTTCTGGGTAAATTTTTGTAACTGTAACCTAGCTACGGAATAGAATACACATTGATAGAATTTTAGACACCATAAGTCTATATTTTCCGTTACTTGTTGTTACAAATCGAATTGCGGTTTAGAAAGTAATAAGAATTTTCTAACTGAAATTCGATCCTTAACAACAAGTATCGGAAAATAAAGATCTGGTGTCTAAAATTCTATATATTATATATATATATATATATATATATATATATATATATATATATATACACACACACATATATATATATATTCCATAGTTAGGTTACAGTTCCAAAAATTTACCCAGAAGAAAGGTTATGGCACAAAATACAAAAATTCAAGATGGCGACTATCGCTCGCTCTTAATAAAAGTCACAAACTGCCCATGAAAGGAATTCAATATTTCTTCAAATTTAAAATGTGATAATTGTAATTTTTCTCGGTTGTGTTATTTCTAGAAATCGCACTTTATTCACGTGGGAGGATTCGGGTATGCGGTTATCATCTGTGTGGACATTCAACGACAGAAGCTTCCACTTATTCATAGTGTATAGGGAACCCGTGTATCCATCATTCTGCTGAATGGGTAGCTCCAGTTATTGGTTCTGCAAGGGTAGCCAAGCGGGGTATTGAAACGGCTGTTCTTTGTCGAGGTGTTCATTAAAAAGCAGCCAACCCAACCCCACACGCAATGTTTAATATTATCTCCACAGAAGGAATCAATAACGAAGGAGAAATATATATTCATTGTATTGTCCATCATCCTTTGTTTAACTGGTTTCAATAGAAAATTACGAAATCAGTACTACCTGTTTGAATCTGCGTTGCTGTTTATAGTCTATTGGCAATCACGAATTGAGATTGGGTTGGTTTTGAGTTTTTGCAGGAAATACTTTTTTTTTTGTTGGAAACGCAGTGATCGTCGGGATTTCGTTTTCATTGCGCTAAACGTCCCTGCTTTAGGCAGCTTAGATTTCATACGTAACAAAACGTAAACTGCTTGTATTTCTATGAAACTACGCATTAAAACATCAACAGTTTTGTTCCATTTCTTATTCAGCGGCTTAGGCATTGCGCGACTCAATTACATTTACTGCTTTAGTAATTTGGGGGGGGGGGGATGGGTGGTAGCGGAGTGGTTGATGGACACATGTCCTGAAAATGAAAATAATTGTTTGGAAAGTCATGATCGACAGTAATAATTTTTAAATCACAAATATTAATAACTTCTCCTACATATAAATACAAACATTTTAGGGACCGATGTGGCCGAATGGTCAGACCATTCGCCTCCCACCAAGGCGATCCAGGTTCGATTCCCGGCGGGGTTGGTCCCTGGATTTTCACATGTGGGCATCATGCCGGCGATGCCACTGGTCGGCGGGTTTTCTCGGGGATCTCCTCATTCCCCCGCCCCTTCATTCCTGCGCTGCTCCATACTCACCTCATGTCACCCCTCACAAGCTCTGAAGACCACGATGTTAAGCCTGACCAAAAATCTCTCACTCACGAAGGTTATAATGTGTGAGTTTTTAGTTAAACAGGTTGTAATATATCGAAATATCTCAACTATTACACGTTTTAAATACTATGCTACAATGTAAATAACTTCAACAACTAATGTTAGTTTGTCTATGGATAAATAAGTTTTGGTAAAAAATCACTTGCAGTAAGCATGGACTATGCGTTCTTATACTTTATTTTTCCTGTATGTACTGATATAATGTTTCTGCTAGAGGTAGAACAGAACCTGAGATACTGAAGCATGCACTGAATAAAATTACCTCTGTTAGAAATATGTTTTGCATATGTTTCTTTATTACGAGCCTCGGGCTCATGTTTATTCTTCATTGAATACATTTGAAAAACTAACAAACTCTTAACATGCCCCAGCTTTATATTGCTGGTGGTGGATATTTCAACAAACGATAAATATACAAGTTGTCTATAGACTGTCTCTAAACGTTTCAACAGTTATGATATTATTAAATTTATTTTGCCATTAAATAATAAGCAAAATCATACATGATGTAAAATTGTCTCTGTGTAGGTAATAGTTTTCAAAGTAGAGGGCACACACTACACTCCTTTCCCCTCCCCAACCAATAATACAACCCCCATTACGCTACGTCTATGCTCGATCAAACAACATTAGGAAATAATACAGAGATAGCAACGTTCGTTTAATAAAATGCACTGATTTCATGAGAACATTTCAGGTATTGTCGCTGTAGCGTTTCTGTACAGCTGAAGGTCTAAAGTATTTGGGAAAAGAAGCTTTCAACGTTTAGATAATTCTGTGCATCCAACACATGTGAAATCGTTTAAGCAATTTCATTTTGTCGTTCGAATAAAGTTTGGATTTAGTCAGTACAGTTATGGCAAGCTTACCGTTGTAACATCTCACTGTCTCTTTCATGACACAGATTTAATTTTAATTACTTTATTTGTCAGACACCCCGGCCTAATATTAGTTTACTGTAACGTATTTTATTTTAACTGGAATATGTTTCGCTTAAATAATCAATTTGTTCTGATAATGTAATTCATGCACCAAATTTGTCAACCAGCCAAGTGTTTTACTCCACTAACACTTCCTCTTAGACAGGAAACAGTGTGTGTATTTAGTTTGTTGCTTCTTTTCTTTCAAAAAGTTCTAAGCAAAGCTCTAAACCCAATGGACGTGTAGTGGATGGACCTCTCAAAAATTTGAAGATTATTTCTCCGTGACGTCTGCAATCAACATCGATACGTCACAGATGAGCGTCCTGAAGCTTTATTTCCATGAGGGAAATATTTTTGTCCTATAACGAAGGCAGTAAGAAGTCGTTTTATGGTATGTAGAAAGCCTGTATTAATCATCATGGAGTCATCAAATATCACCGCTAGTCAAGCTGCCACCATCCCACTCCATCTTAGAATATTCCATTAAGTCTGCTGGACTATATATTTTACACCCACCACAAGACACTACTCACCGCTGAACGTTTGCCGAAAACATTAATAACGAACACTTCAAGTTTAAAGGAATTTCATTACTTGCTAACTTGGCTGGTTACTTTCTTTATTCTAGTAATTTTTGCTTATTTGCTGAATATATTAACTAAGTATGTATATTAAAAGCCATAAAAAATATTGACATTGGTTTTATTTTATATTATGAAGTGTTCAGGCGCCCAATACTCTTACATTGACCTATTTTATCTGTTGCTGGTGCCAGCAGATTTGTACTAGAATATAATACTTTCCCTGTACTAGTATTTTGGATTCCATACACACGACGGGTACATGTTATCCATACCATTGATAACGTACGTGTATCGGCGTTATTTACGTGGTGCCTGTGAGAAGCCAGACACTACACCGTAAAACAAATATGTCAACTAAAATTTATTCTTGACCGTAGGCTTTTGTCGCCGGAGTCATATGTATAATGGTTTAAGGGTTGAGACCACGTCCGATGTTCGGCTTCTTCCGAAGTTTCAGCAATACTTGTTGTTGCCATCATCAGGGTTGTTCTGAGGTCGAAGTGTTGGTCATCCGAACAGTACAACCCTGACGATGGCAACTAAAAGTACAGTCAACTCTCGATTATCCGCACTAATGGAGGGGGCCGATGCCTCGGCTAATCCAAAATCGCGGATAATCCACTTTTTCCCTTTCGTCGATCTCAGTATAAAGAAAAAAAGTCAACTTCATTCCTGCAGTAAGACAGCAATTTAATATAGTAGACTCTCGATTATTCCCATTAATGATTAGGAGGCGTGCGCAAATAATCTAAAAACACATATTAAAATAAAGCATCACGGACATCTTGTTTGTCCAAGGAAAAAGTCTCGTTAATATATTCATGCGCTAAACTAATTGTTTTGTTTGCTGGAGAATACTGAAATCTTCTTCAAGCCTTCTGAAAATACGGTCCGGGCAAAACACGTTGGTGAACATTATGTGAGTAAACACAGTGAGTATTTATAAGTAACCAATTAAAAAAAAATTTTTTTTTTACTTTTCTTAAACTATTTGAAGTGAAGTATTTTGCGCGGATAATCCACAAATCGGATAGTCCACACACGGATAATCGATTGCCGAAACGTCGGAAGGAACCGATCAAACACGGCCTCAACCCGGAGACCGAGATACTTAAATGTATTGTTTTGAATATTTCAGTTCATCAAACAAAATGAGTTTTTTATACTGAGACGTACGATTATTAGTTACGTGAACGTTTGTCGCGAATATTCTTAAACTTTTATACCTTTATTGAGACAAATAAATTGTGTGTTTACTGGTTTAGTAACTCTTCAGTTAAAGCAAGACAATTCAAAGCAACACGTATCTTAAATTGGGTACTTTACAAAATTTCATATCATTCGCTGAAATTATTTACAATTTAAAAGAGTATATGAAAATAACGTGTACATGTAAATCAGTGTTTGGTACATAAACTATATTGAGTTGTAAGCTACCAAACATCTTTAAGGAGAGGTTTAAGAGAATAGGAGCAACAAATTGCTTACTGAAAGAAACGGCTCTTAACAGTGTCATTGGCGATAATGAATGCAGCAGTGACGAACATAACGTGGGGTTTAATATTTTCTGTGTAAACTTGTAGAATTTTTGGATAGTAAATATATGATATTTTGGTCAGCAGTGACGTTTCCAGGAGAAGAGAGGGGTGACATGAGATGATTACGGAGCAGCAGCGTAATAAAGGACTCTGGAACGGGAAAAACTCGAAAAGAACAAAAAACAGCTGTCCAACGTTACCGCACGGCATGATTCCCACGTGAGAGATGTCTCCCGACATCTCCACCGGAACGTTGTTGGTAGAACCTGCTCGCCTGTTCCTCAGACCTAATGGTATACCAGGAATAATGTACAGGAGTTTCAACTATTACAAGCTAGTCACATCAACATTATCAGCCTGGGGTCATCAGGCTGTCACATCACAACCAGTTAAAGCTAATACCAGGCGGAAGTAGTGAACACTCTCGCCGAAAGGAATGTAACACGTGCGAAATGGTTTTCCGGCACCTCGATCGGCTGGTTGGCAGAACCTGACATCCCGTACCTTAAAGGGGCGCTTGACGGAAAACTGTAATGTTTGTACGAGATGTGGTTCGTTTTGTGGCATGCATTGTGACTATTTTTACTGTAAGGAAATTTTTTTTAGCTTTCCTAGTTTTTTTATAATGGCATGTCAAAGTCAAAATTGGCGTAAAACGGTTTTATGCTTTACTTGAAAAGCAAGGGACTTACCGAACTAAAAAAAAGTCATACTGAATAACGAATTTGTAGGTAACAAGGTCTCATACACAAAAAGAGAACATAAAATGTTTTTGAATTAAATACATTACTTGTATTTTTAATTTTAAATTTCATACTTCAGAATATTTTAGACATACATTTTTTTAACATTATTGTTTTGTATATGAAACCATGTAGCCTATAACTTCGTTATTCAATATTACTTTTTTCAGTTCGGTTAGTCCCTTGCTTTTCCTGTAAAGCATAAAACCGTTTCATGCAAATTTGGACTTTGTCGTGTCACTATAAAACACTAGGAAAGCTAAAAAATTGTCAGTACAGTAAAAAAATGGTCACAATGAATGTCTACAAAATAAATCATATCTCGTACAAACATAAAAATTTGTAAAACAATACAATTTTCCGTCAATCACTCCTTTAACCCTAGAAGATTCTGTACTGACATGATTGCTGCTGGGAGGTGTGTCAAGACTCACCAACCAGTCCCTTCAAATAACAACCAGGGTTCACCATAGGTGCTCAGCCATGTTATAGCATAAAGCTGACGAGAGTAGTTACACACCCTCACCAGAAAGATATACGGTTTTTCCAATCGCGGTGGAGGTTAGTGGAAACCATCTCACAAGTCAACAGTTCTGCCATAGGGTAGTCATCAGAGACCACTTTGACGAGGCTAGGGCTATCCAACATGTGCGAAGCCACTTCGTGACAGTCTTCTGGCTTATTCAAGGGGCGGGGAAGGGGCGCTGTATTTTTGAAGTGACGTAGGTAACCCCACCCCACTTGGAGCCGCCCAAGAGATGCTAAGATCTTCCACCTCTGAAAAACCTCTAGACCAACTCCTAAGCAAAGGCTCCAAGCATTGCCACTCCGAGCCAAACTCCCGATCAACATAGCCGAAGCTGGGGATTCACGCCGGTTCCCGGAGTACCTACTAATTACCATGTATCTGAGGAAGAAAATACTTTACGTCTATTAGACAGTGTGGTCATTTCAGGTGGTGACACACAACTTGACACAATAACAATATCTGGGAGAGGAATTGGTTATGGCCTTTTTAACTGATGAACAATTCTATCAGTCTCTTGGAACAATTTTGGAAAACCACGGGAAACCTATTTCTGGGTCGTCGGTACTGGGAGTCAACCCCGGGGGGAAAAATATAATTGTAGCATTAAACGTTGTGTTGGGTTTACTGGAGAGTAAGTTTATAGTCATCGCATTCAGTTGCAACATCTGCTATGAATTTCCAGTTAAAACAATTAAAAACCATTTAATGTAAATATCGATTTTGATTGTATTGTATTAAAACCTTAAGAACCAACATAAAAATATCGTTCTTGTTTTTTTTAGTTGCAATTGAATATTTCAAACATTATTAGACAAATAAGTTAGGCAAAGTAAATAACGTAACGTTTTTCTTGGAAAATTTCCTCATTATCTCTACATGCCGGAATATTCGTGTATGGACGTGTTCAGATGACGCAGAACTCTTCTACGTCAGGCGTAAGCAGAGATATCTTGGAGCCCGGAAGGCTTCAGATAACTTCTAAACAAGCCTGTTATTTTCGAGGAATTGGAAAGAACATCGGATCCACTGGAGCCCCGGGCAATGCGAGGGAGTTCCGAGTACAGTGCGTCTTGAGATATCCTGGCTGCGAGTGAGACACATGCAAACATTACGTCCAACAGACGAGCCCAAGAAATGTACAAAGATACAAAATTCCACGTATTCGTAACAAGCGTATCCACATGTTCATATTCTCTCAATACTAAATTACAAATTATTCTTTCTTAAAAAAATGAAACTGTAACATTTGTAGTATGTATATCGTAAACTTTATCGTTAATGTATAAACATATATATAAACTTTCTGACTAAAATATAGCGTTATCCAAAGATCTGTATATATTTAATTTGCTTATTAATATACTGTGCATACGACGACCATTTATAAGTTTTGGTTTTAGTTTCGTATATTCGCGTTTATGATTGTAAAGAAAAATCTAAACTTTACCATCTTTAAGTTAAGAAGGTACAAAACGTAATACATGAAAAATCCTTAAAATGAGTATTCCATTTCTTTTAATCTTACTAAAATTTGCTAAAACCTGTTAGCCAAAAACGGCTTTCACAAAATGATATGGTTGTTACAATATAACCAATGACTCATTAATATTTCTCATAGCTTGTTTATAATTTACAATATTTAATTGTTTAAACACTTTAATAAATTCCAACACGACTAAGTGTAAAGAAAACACATTAAACCAATATTTATAAACTGTCCAAATCAATTTCAAAATTTATCCAATAAAATTTACTAGAAAATGATAAAAGTTATGCGCAACCACTTCTGCTACAATGCACAACACAAGTGATCGAAGTGCGTTGAACAATAAATCAATATAACATAAAGCTTCATATTTTATGACCCTACAGGCCAACATTTACAATTTTTAACGATGTTACGCAAACATACAATTACTACGTTTGCACATTATGGCAATGTTGCCTTGTTTCTACTGGTTTTTTTTTTAACTTAAACGAGAGCAGATATCAGAAATCTGTTTGGTAGTGTTGTTTAAAATTATTTTCTTCCGTGATAGCGGATTTTTTCAAAACAAAAAAATTATACTGTTTTGACTAAAAATCCAATTAACCAGAATTTCGTTAATTACACAGTTCGATAAAACAATAATATTTAATGTCTTGAAAATTCAGCTAACATGGAGAAGATGCTTTTAAAGAAAACTGTCAAACATATTTTTGATATCTGGTCTCGTATAGGCGTTAAAATTTAATATCGCGAGGAAATTAAAAATAAGAGAACATGTTGCACTATATTTTGACATTAACTATTACTACTGATAATATTTACATCAAAGAATACTAAACATGATTTATACTTTCATGCTGAGAAATGTGTCATAACACACGGTTCCAAAAATTAAAAATATTTTGAATTGAAATAACAAATTAACATGACTCCAAACCTCTAAAATAAATCGAATAATTTAGTACGTCTCTTTTATATTACAAACGTGCGATCACCAAGAATATTCTTTGCAGAAACAAAATACGTATTACTGTGTATTTAAGCAGGTTACTAATTTCAACATTTAGGACAGAATGTTCTCGAAGCAATATAGAATGTTCTGTAATTTAGTTTGAAAAAATACGACACAAAAACGGATAAAGTCACATTTCCACAGATTCAAACTTCACGTTCTCGTGCTTCAATACTGGGTCAAAACAATATAAAAAACAATATTCCAGAAATCAGGACATCTCTTTGATTAAAGTAAACATCGTTGTTGACACGGTAAGTGAAGTACATCTGCCATCGGCAATAGACGGGTCAACAGCGCGATGCAGACAAAGTCAAATACAACATACCACAGAACATATTTCTAAACAAACACTACACAAAACTACAGTAACATTTAAACCAGGACATTGAATGAAAAGAAAGCGATGTAAAAAAAACTTATTGTTGCTCTCTAACGACATTCCTGCAGCCGCCTTGCAAGTCGTGAGAGCAAGTCCCGAATACGGAGTTAGTTCGAGCACGCGTACTTACTTTTACGTCAGTGTACAAATCTAACTCCGATAAGTACCAGCGAAGAAATAGGTACCCAAATAGCAAACATCAACTGGCTCACTCATGCAAACCTGATTATGATAAGCAGCCCACAGGCAGCAAACATTCGGAATGCACCCGTGGCCACATGTGGCATACATGATGCATTATGAAATTATCCACACATTAACGGCATAGGCGCAACTAGAACGAACATTTGGGGAGGGCACAATTTTGTGAATACTGTTGTACACAAGCTACCCGTACCTGTAATCAGTAACGTAGTCAGAATTTATGAATTTCAGATGGGGAAGGATGGCTATCCTGCGAATATTATGAAGGATCACCCACCACATCTTCAAGCGTAAGATCCGGGGGTCCTCCCTGGGGAAAATTTCGAATCTCAAGGTGCAAAATAGTGCTATTTTAGCAGTTTTCATTGCTAAACATCACTGGTTATTCACTATTAAATTAATTGTAATTTTTAAGACCTTGGTTGGTTATTTATTTGGGGGGGGGGGGCTGTGCCCTAGTGCCCCCCCTTAGTTGCGCCCATGCATTAACCACAAGTGTACCACAAGTGTACCACAATCATTCTTAATATACTCAGATGCTTGTGGTTATTTGCTAAGTCGGCTTGTGGACCGTACACTGAAATATGTCACTCATTTTAAAATAAACTGCCCACATTAAAATTATTTCAGTATAACTACAAACATATTTACTGATATGGCCTGATTAACAACCATTCCAGCAAAAGTAGACTAGCGAACGTTGGCCGCGTCTGCCAACAGTTGGCCAACTGAAATATGATTGTATTTTCTGCTAGGGAACCAACAGTAGCAAGGCCCACTCACATGGCCAGAATTTACGTAGGCATATGCACAAGTTCGTATGTAATTTTTTCTACTCGAATTTGCATAGAGAATCACCTCACGGCATTTGAACCTGTTGAGGCTGTACCGTGAACTTGAAGTGTAGATAATGTTGTTTACAGTGGTTGTCCAGCATAACCTGTGCAGTAGCAGATCAACAAACATGTACACAGTATTGCCCAGGCTTTCCTGACACTGTCGCTGTAGCTAATGCTTCGCGTGCATTTTTAACTACAACTATGTCTCTTAGACAGTTGAAATAAGAGACACCATTTTTGTTACAAAGCTCAAATTACTCAGTTAAACATCTTAAAATTTCCCAATATCCCGACGGCACAAAAGATAAATCCAATTAGAGGGTGGCCACCCCTGTTAATTTAGTAACGGTTGAATGCGTGAGTGAGATATTTAGGTCAACGCTTAACACCGAGGTCTTTAGCGCTGGCGAGGGTTGACATGAAGTGAGTACGGAGCAGCTCCGGGATGAAAGGGCTGGGGAAACGGGAGAATCCAGAGAAAACCCGCAGACCAACGGCATTGTCCGACACGGTTACCACACGTGAAAATCCGGGGACCGACCCCGCCGGGGTCGGACCATTCAGCCACCGCGCCCCCAACAACGGTTGAAAGTGTCAACCAAAATATGATGCGTGTTTGAGAACCCTAAAAACATATAAAAGTATTGTAGTTTTACATAATTCGGTTTGCAATATTTTAAAAACATACGGTTTTAAAACTGGATATTCAAAGGTTCGTTACTCACTAAATATTATACCTAGGTACTAAGTGTCCTTTTTATTTTCTACTTTATTTCTCATAAGGACTCAGCTCTTGCGTCCGTGCCTGTATTTCTGGAACAGGGAACATCATGTGTGTGTCTATATATATACACACACACATAAAATTTAGCTACATATCTGTTTCCTGCAGCGACTACGCAAGATTCACTTTTAAGGATAATAACTGCACTAATGTAACATTAGAATAAACTATATATCCGTCTATTCTTAGTATATTTTCATATATATTCGAATATTTTATTACATTTGAGTAAATGACAAAATTATTCAGAGAACTATCCAAACGCACCGACGGGCATTAACTTAGATTAATTTTTCGAACAGATCAACGTTTCTTATGACCTAAAGGAATCGGGAATTATTGGAAATCACAAAATAAATTGCTGCTACGTACATAACAGATGGCAGTAAACTAATTGCAGCGAAGCTAATGTACGCAAACACATATGGTTTTACTTCAAAGACCAAGCCATACAATTTCCTTCTTGACTTATAACGAACGCGTTTTACTTCAGACGTCTAGATTCATGACGAAATTCTTCAAAATATGACAGTTTTTGACCTCGAAAGTTTACATTTGTACGCATGCTTGCACGTAGTTCGCATATTGACTTTCCTTCAATTACAGGAAAAATAGATGCGTCCCGAGTTAACGGGCACGCAGAACGCAAGCCAATTTCGAAATAGCAAACGGCTACCAAATAAATGAAATCACACGTAAATAGAATTCTGAATAGAATGCATCATATATTGTTGGGAGCTAATGATGTTTTTTTCACCACGTACCTTGTACATGTTTCATCTCGAAAAATAGCAGTAGTAGTTATAATTACTAAGATTGTGTTACAATTTGAAGTTAGTATTTCACCACTGTTAAATTGGAATACTGAAGAATTTATATTATAATTATGAACTGTCTGGCGTACTATAACGTAATTACTAAAATATAAAATACCTCGTAATTTAGGAGTACTAAATTGTGTCACATACCGTGAATTAATTTAAAAGAAGGCTGTCAGTTGGATATAACCTTGGCGAAGCGGTGTACTTATTAAATACAGGATGAGTTTTAACTTTTGCAATTTCATTTTGTACTGACATAAGGTAATATTATTAAACATTATCCAAGAAAAAGGAGAATACCAACCACCTCTATATTGTTAATAGTTCACAGAAAAAAAAAGCAGTTTTTTAGTTACTACAATATATTTTGTCAAATTTGTCCCTAACAAGAACTTCTGCCGTGAACAGTTTGTTGGTGAATACAAATTAACACACAAGCAGAAAATTTTTCAGACGCTGAAAAATATCTGGTGTTTACTACAAAATAGTTTGGTACAGTCTATATTGACAAAATATGTTGTAGCTACTACAGAACGGGGTTTTTATTTTCTGTTTAGCCAGCGGCTGTGTTTGTAAACATGTGAAGTGACGATACATCAACATCTACTACGAATAGAACATTGCCCTTCCGGATCAAGTTAAGACACATGTTGCACGTATGCAAGAAATAAGTGTGAACGCAATCCAATTCCAACGTCGGGAGCATGAAGTCGGCTTCGTTATTACGCATCTATTTCTGTACCTATACGCCTGTAGCAACCCGTTGTAGTGAAAAAACAACAGTTATTTCATAAGGAACAAAATTATTCAAGTGTACGAACACGTTTAGAAACACAGTTCAGCCGGGATTAAAATGCCTGCACGTTCACGTATCACTTACTACTTTATCACGTTCACGTAATACGTAAACCATTAAGGTGCAACGTTACGATCCTTCACGTAAGCTGCAAGCAGGCAATGAAAAACGTCGTGGGAGAGCCTTGAAATTAATAGTCAAAAATAACATGACACAATATAAGACATTAACTCCTCCAAAATGTTATTGGCCCAGGCGGTCACGAGGTACAACTTCACGTATCATTTTAACATAAAAGCTTGACATCGACAAGCTTTCCTTTACGTGAAAGTAAACGTAAGTATAAAGTGGCGCGATCGTGATAGGGCCCGTTCAAGAACGTTTGTCAAGGTGTTCCTGCTTAAGGGAAAGTTGAAGTAAAGTGAACGTGAAGGCATCATAATCCCGGCCTTACTGCCATTCAACTCTTTCTAAGTCAGAGCATTGTTACAGTATCATGAGGTAGGCAACCCAAGTAGCACGTGCATGGTAGCAAGCTTCCTGGGGCCACTACTTGTTAGCGATGTACAACAATGCATACGTATTGCCAAGCATCTGATTTGAATCCGAATGTTCAATGTTCCATTCGAAGTAGATGTTGATTTATCTTCGCTTTACACGTTCTTCAGCACAACATTCACGACTGGATGTAGTTTTTTTGGACAGACTTCATTACAACACATCGTCGTTGCCGGTGAAAAACATCCTATGTCTTATCGGTTGTCTTAAAAGAGACTTCGTAATAAAATTTGTGTACGAAATTTTACTTAAGTGTACAGATTAATACAAATTAATTATGTGTACGTATGTAGTTCTGTGATAGTTAATACCCCAAACACTAACAATAATATGCGATCTTGTTTTTTTTTTTTTTTTTTACTTTCCTGAAAATTTTTTTAATTTTGCACATAGAAGGTTTTTCACCGGCAACGACGACATATTTCTGTCAAAGAGAACTGCAGAGAAACGCAACAGAGTTGGGCCATATATTTACATCCATTCAAGCACTCCCATTGCACTTCTCTTTCAAAGATCACAACATTCACAGTTGTTATAAGCCCTTACTATTGGCAATAGACCTTAGGGGTGATTGTTTACTCATTGTTATTGATTTAGATCTCGCTACTTGTACCATCGAGCTTTTCCGCGATTTACATTCAGTTACAATACCTACAGGAGGTGTAGAAGCACGACAATTTTCTCGGGAAACGGGAAGAAAGGCACAGGCGGATAAAGGAGAAACATGTCAAACTGTTGATTTGTATGAAAAAATCCGGATACTTTCGCAATCTGTACAAGATTACAGGAAGCTATTGATACTTTGCCTAATCGATCAAATAGAAGCGAGAGAAAGGCAATATTCGGCTGCCTTGAATTGCCTTCAAATGTTGTATCGCAATCGATTTACTGCTCCCACGTTCACCGTGTAACGTCATTTACTGCGATGTTCAAAGTCAAATTGAATACGATGAAATGTCAGCATTTACAAATAAGATATAGTGAAAAATGTTTGTTAGCTACTGTATCCTTGTGGGGCTGAGTTCGAATGAGTAAGTGTTACAGAGCCTAGAGCATATGCAATACTGCGTACATGTATTGCATTGTTCTCAGAGCAAATGCGACGGTTGAAATTCTCCGTAAACAACGGTTACCGTGCGTTAAACAGCTAACTACGTCATTGATCGAAGACAGTTGCAACAAGAGATACATTTTTGTTACATGTATCACATACCTCATTTAACCTTAACCAAATGTTCGAGTTTCCTGACGCTGCAAAAGTTGTATGCAAGTACGCAAATGTCAAGTCAGCTTTGTCTGCAGTATATTAGTACCAGGTTTGATAAAATTCGGAAAATGTTTTACTCGGATATGACATAGTGCTAATATTATAAAAATTGCCACCATTCTTCAAATATGAATACAGGATGAACGAAGTACTCAAAAGTCAAGTGACAGAGTTATTTTCATAAGGGTGGGCGGCATTTCTTAGAATTCGCAATATATTAGAAGGACCTAAGAACATAAAGTGATGTTCCAGTTATTTATTTTCCCATTTATTGGGAAAATTACATTTTCGAAATTTTAACAGTAAAGGTTTATTTCTATTATTAAGTTACATCCACACCATATTTACGCGTGACAGGCCAACTATATATGCTCAGGGAATATGGCGTACATACATCTCATTGGCAGATACCTAACTAGCGAGATTGTACCCGGACAATGGCTGGGGAATTATGCTATGCATCCCCGAGGCCTTCCTGACTCTATGCCCTAGAGCGCATGATCCCAAAATCCCGGAAGGGATGCGACGTTGTAGTGGCCTGATAACTCGCCTTCCATCACGATGATAAGGGATCGATTCCCTGTGGAGTCGTCCACGATTTAGGGGCGTGGGGGACGCCGAGGACGTAGTCACTGGCCGGTAGGTTTTCTCGGAGTACTCCAGATTTCCATTGCGTTTCACGTTCACAGATCACTGAACAAACATAAACCTTTTCTTGCTTTACAGCGAAGTGAGGATTTAAAATATCTGCTTGGCAACAAACGACGATTTAGAACATGAATTATGCACCTACTAGAAAGGAAATGTCTAAATCCTTAAAAAATATTTTACTTAATGTAAACGAAAATCTACGAACAGAAATATGAACGAAACATATAAATACCAAAACGTAGTCTATATTTTTACTACGGAATATATTACACATTAGACACAACTATGAACAAATACAAAAAAGGAAACACAGCTATAAGAAATAATAAATGTACACTGTTGCAAACAGTTAAGTTAAAACCGTTTCTTTTGCGACAACAAGAATTTGTACAAGGCTTTACAAAATAACATCATATACTGGTAATTTAATACTTTGACAAATTTCACAGGAAATTGTACCTTTATTTTTTGTGCATAATAGAATGGATTTCATTACATTATCTGTTTCATTTTAAATGTTTATTCAGTGCTAAATGCAGTGTTATCAGTGACTTTATATAACAGCTGCGTTTGTAAGAGATTGAATTTACTGTGCTGTGCGTATTGTTTTGGCTGAGGTGACGTAATTAATTTCGCATGCGGCGTCGAATGTAATATTCTTAAAGCGGCAAACTTACCAACGTTTAGGAAAAATTTGGAGCAAACTTTCAGAAATTTGCCGAATAGTTGTATCGTACCCAGTACAAAATGTAATCCGGTTTGGTAAAGAGTAAACAGAACTATCTTTAAAAGATAATTTTGTTACTTGACTTATTTTGATTTACTTTTATCGAATTTTAACATGCGCGTTTATGGAAAAAAATATTGTAATATTAATATTTATGATTAACTGATATCCTGAACTGAAAATGAACGCTATCGTACACCGAGCATTCAAATCGTTTCATTGAGAGCATACAGATTTTAAATAAATTGTTTTCTATCACCAAAGTAAAACATTTGCTATCGACACAAATGTGTACGTAGCATTGCCTTACTTGCATTTACGAAGTCTCTAGTTTGATAATGCTGTTGTTACTTCTTATAATACCGAAGGTTGTGAATCGTATACAAAAACGTGCATGTTTTGCAAATATGGCTATCCAGCGAAACGCCCGCAATTAAATCGTTACACTGTGCTCGTTCCTCAAGTCCGTATAGCGTTCCAGCATTCCGTTGATGTTCGCTCGAAACTTTACGTAACTCTGCGTTCAGAGAGCAATAGAGTCTCGCAGATCGTACTTCAAAGCAAAAATTCAATGAGATTCAAATACTTTATTTAAACATGTGCGGGAAGCTGTTTACTTTTCCTATCTCTAAACATTTCCTACTTACGTAAAGAAACCCTATTTCTAATTCGATTTAGTGTATACTTGCGCAAAAAAAAAACAGTTTGAAATGCATATGGGAACAAGTTCTGTAGATCGTACGAGTGGTTTACGGGTGTTCAAGTGCGATAAAGTCGTAATTTTATATTTTTATGAAATAGTGTTAGTTTTGTATACGTTACTTGTGCGTGCAGTTTCCTCTTACGAAGCAATTTTAGCTCCCATAGTTTTCTCATAAAGGTGCGTCAAAGTCAAAATTGGCATGATCTGCTGCCATGCAAATAGTGAAAACCAATTGACTTACGTACGTGGAATAATTCACAGTGAAATAACATGCCACGGGCTACGTAACAAAACATTTGAAAAAATTCCGCGAACGGTTTTTATATTTTTAAAAAAATTCTGAATTTGCAACTTTTTTTCTGTATTTTGCAACTTTTTTTAAATTCAAAATATTACTTTGTGGGGTTTTCAGATGTTTTATTGCATAGCTCATGTAATGTAATTACCTATTAGCGCAGAAATGCCTGTGATATTAAACTGTAAGACTGCTTAACCATTAGAATTCGTTGTTGTCTCACGTTTGTTCACTTTTTATATAAATACATATATTCACACCGTTCAAGTGGCTTTCGACAATTGTAAAAGTTATCATTCACTTAAACGAACACTGCCTTAGCAATCACTTCAGTTTCTTTATCTAAGATCGAGTACATCCTCTGTCGTTGGAATGTATTCACATTAAGCGTTTTATGTTTACATAAGGTTTTCTTCAAAACAGAAGAAAAAAGGGAAATGGCCTTAAGGTGGAGTGACAGACAATGTTATAATATTTTCAGTATTTGAGCCATAACATTTATTCAAATTGAATTATCACAGTTTTCTCTTCAACAAAGCACAGGATATATTCTTAGTATGCTGCTTGACACAAGTAATAACGGAATCTTTCTTTTTTTTTTTGTCACCCAGAATCATTACAATAGAATTCCTTAAACCTAACCTATAGTTATCTTGCAATTGCTCTGTATGACAAATTAATGAAATATTCCAATATAATTTTTGTCAATCAGTTTGCCAAGAATAGGTATATCCTATGCTTTGTCGAAGAGAAAATTATGATAATACAATTTGAATAAATTTTATGGCTGAAAAACTGAAAAACACTCCCACTTAAAGAAGAACTTCTTAACCCTTCGCTCAGGCTGTTGCACGTTTCAATAAACAGTCCATCCGGTGGGTGTAAACAATATCACGCAAAGCGATTGCCTCGCTAGTTCCCGGAACTGACGGAAAGCGTGGTGGGTGAGGGCAGAAACAAGGTCTATTAAACCTTAGAATAACAGCAACTCCTAACACCAGGATGCGCGCGAATTCTGTGCGCCAAGTAGACCTATAATGACCTTCCTACCGCCCACTAATCCGCCTATTTACCTTGGCCGCCTAATGAACAGCGGGGACGGGACTAATGCCGCGGCTACATAAACTCCGTCCTACGGAACACGACGTGATTACGAGCACGCAGCGTGTAGTCTTCCGCGCGTGTGTGTGTGTGCGTGCATGGGCGCGCGCGTGTGCGTCGGAGAGAGCCCCGGGGGTGAATAGTGGATGATTCGACCCTGCGGCCGTAGATTCGGGGGTGCTCTTTTTCCCTGGTTGCGGGGGGGGGGGGGGGGGTTCTGTGAGGGATGGCGCTGCAGCAAATTAAAATACGAGGGTGGATATGAAGCTCTCTCTCCGCCAGGCCATTCCGCTCTGCGAGGAGAGAAAACACGGAAAGATTAAAATAATGCACTGCTCGTTCGTTCGGGATGTTTCCAGTGTATACTCGCAGGCGCACAACTGCAAACATTTCAACACACATTTTATATGTAATCCTGACGAGAATTCCGGCCCTAATGCCACACGGCAATATTCGCGAAATTTACGAGGCTGTTTACAAAAGTATAAATACATTATATAAAACAACAGAGATTTCATATTAAATAGAGTAATAGCTCATCGTAAATATATAATAATAACTAGATAATTTTAGTTTCAAGCTTCTGCCCTAGTCTAGGATTTAAAATTATTTATAATATTTTGCAGTTAAACAGTATACATAATTTCATCTTACAATTGCATTTTAAATACGTCACAAATAAAACTTACTAATGCTGATTTACACTTACGAAAACGATAACAGCGAACATTACTGCGAACTACAGATAATTTGTTATCAAGTCTAAGGCTATAATATCTCTGATACGCAATAACTTTCCTAAAATTTTTCATAGGAAAGACATTTCGGCATTTATAAAAGGATGTTACTAATAAAATAAACTCAATTCTGTTTACAGGTTTAGGAAAATTAAGATTTCCAAAGGCATGTAGCAAATGGCAGCCACACCATACTTGTCAACACTTTTATTATTGCACTAAACATAAATAATATGCACGGAATGGTAAAGAGAAAAATTTTATTTTAGTAATATTTTTCCTAATTTCATAACACCTTTACATCCTGCTGACGATATGTGCGCTCGATTTAAATAAAAACATCACTTTTGTCCTCGTCATGCCTTTAAACACTTCCTACATCTTACTGCATAAAATGTAGAGCCTCACTCACCTATGCATTCACTCATTTACTAACGCACAGCACAAGTCGCTGGACATAGAGACACTACCTGCCCCGACAAACGTAGTTTTGTCACATAAATAAATTAAAAATATTTACTAAACAATAGCACTTAGGAGTATAAAAAATAGATAAAAACCTATTTGCAGACCTACCGAATGTATATAAAAAATTTCATTGAAATCGGTTAAGCCGTTTCGGAGGAGTATGGAAACAAACACTGTGACACGAGCATTTTATATATTAGAGATAACATTTTGAAGTTGACTTCCCATTACGAAATGGGTCACCACTAAAAAGGGATTTTTCGAATTTCTAAAATTAAGAGGGAGGGAGGGTGAAATGTCTGCAATATTTCAGAATTTTTGAAGCTCTTTAATTTAGTGGATTTAAAAAAATTAAATGTTTTTTCAAGTAATCCTTGATAATGTTAAAACCCGTTGAGATATCAAATTTAATTATTACTTCAGAATTAAGCTTACGTTAGTACCTAGAATGTATTTTCAGGATATTTTTTTTTTAAATTTAACATTAAAGACCTTAAAATATTAAAGCGTTTTTCTAAATGGTCCTCCGTATCTCTTAAGCCCGTTGAGATATCGAGATGATTTTTAATAGGAAAAATCTACAACTAAGGATGTGAAAAGAAGCGAAATGTTCCACAACTCCAGAACAGTGAGCATGACTATTGAGAATAAAGCCAGATTCACAACCACGCTTAACGTACGTACGAACATACGTACGAACATACGTACGTTAAGTATTACAGATTGGACTCACAACAACATTAATCTAAATATGCGGGGAAATTGTTAATGTCATAACAAAATGACGGTAGTAAATAATCGTAATTTATTTTTATTTTTGAAGCGAATTAAATATTATATGACTACGAGATAAATGATTCCTCAATACAAGTTAATATTTATTTGAATCTTAACATTAGCAAATGCTGCATTCACAACCACCGCTTAGCGTATGTACGTACGAAGTAGAAAGTTGATCAAATCTTGTTACTTACGTACGCACGCTACGCGAGGATGTGAATGCTAGTATGCATACTCGGTGTTTATATTTTTGGACGTACGTACGCACGTACGCTAAGTGGTGGTTGTGAATCCAGCGTAATTCAAAAGTTGTTACTTTTTGCCGTTCTATTAATAAATTAACCTCTTCGGTCTTGAACCTATACAGATATTTGCGAAATTTCATGTCAATATTCTAGGGAAACAACCCTCACGTGTAGAAGAACAAAAAGTGTTATAGGAACATAGGTACAAAAACGCACCGTTTCTGCGCTACAGTTGGCATACATGCCGTATAGATGATAGCGCGAGGGTAGGATCATGTTGCTGTGTCACAGTTGTTCCTACTGCATGTGTGTTAGTGGCGTAGTGTGTGGTGAACCCGGCCTTTTACGATCTGCGATTCATCTTATAAAACTGCTCCACTCTTGGGCATTTAAAATTTACGCAACCTGTCACTCACTAATGATTAAACTCTTAAAGTCTTAATTATGTGAATGATCAAACTGAAATTGCAGTTCCTTGCGAGGGACTTGTCGTCGCGTCTAGTGTCCGATAGAGACGTGGCCTCGACTGTATCAGTGCGGCAGTCGCAAAGAACGTAATATTTTAAAAGATCTCTTAATCTCGTCAAGATTTTATGTGCTACAATCGTTCCGTTTTAGGACGTAACTTCAGTAAGGTTCCCGCGGCAAAGTTTATCAACACTATTTGTCCGCGAAACAACTATTACGTCAAACTAATGTGACTCTATTCTCAATACGAATCGTGAAAGTACAATGAAATCGGTCAACTTCCACACAATTAAAATTTGGCAAATTATCCTATATCGATCGATAATTGGCAGCGCGAACGTCCCTTTCTAAGGCCCCCGCGATCTCCTGCCCCGATCAAAACTTCCAAAAATTTCATAAACTGAAATTGTAGCTGACCGTGCGAACCTCCTTTCGAAGGGGTCCACAGGCAACTGCCCATATTCGGCGTCAACACACCCTGACAACCACAACCCTCGCGATCTCCACGTTTCTCAACTAACCAATCCCAGACTTTCCCTGAAAACAGGCCACGCCTCGTCTCGGCGACTACCTTACGACACAGTCCCTCCGCCATTTATTCTTTCAAAATTATTTAAATTATTTACATAAATATTACAATGCACAATGACACAGATTTCCCACATACAATCGTTTCCTTTTAATTTTGACACTTTTTAAATACTACATACTATTACATTTATTTTATTTTTTGCCATCAGCATGGCCTCTGCTTGTTCGACGCCATTTTGGAAAGTGGGTGGGGGGGAGAGAAGAAAAGAGCCTCGTTCCAAATTCCCTCGCAGTCTTTCAGAGTGATTCAAAACGGGAAGGGGCTGGATCACCTGCGAAGTTTCTTCGAACAATCAAACCAACCCCTCTTGCACTCATTTTGAAACTCCCTGGGGATGCGAAAAGCCACGGCGACACTTTTTTCGTGGCTCCTCGCAGAGCTCATATTTTCTGTCCTGTCCAGTGCTGGCTTGATCTCGACCCCTGTCTCGAGGCTTGTCAAACACACTTTCAGTTCAGTCTTTATGTTACACATCTATCCTAAATACATATAATTTATAAACACATTGAAATTTTTCCCATTACAGTGGCATAGTAACATGTTATGTGCTGCTGTAATGATGCCCCACAGCAACATGATCCTACCCGCACGCTATCAACCATACGTCAAGTATTGCCAACTGTAGCGCAGAAAAGGTGCGTTTTTGAACTTGTGTGTCATATACACTTTTTGTTCCTCTACACGTGAGGATGGTTTACATAGAATATTGACATGGAATTTTGCAACATCCTGTATACACACGAGATACTAAAAACATGCCTTAGCGCAACCTTTTGGAATATAATTAGGCGGTGTGAGATGTTTTGGGTTCGAATCCTGTGTTAGATATTATGACGGAACATTACTACGATAGTATATAAGCAGATGTTAGTAGCAGCTGACGTAAGATTTTCTTTTCTATTATAAGTATACAGCAAAGTTATTAGAAGTTGCAAGCATAGCGATTGCAGCCACGACGGCTCAGTCGAGTTATTCGGATTGTTCTTAACAGCTAAGGTCTTGAGAGCCGGTGAGGGGCGACATGAGTTGGATATGGAGCAGTGCTGGTAAGTTATTATTTTTTTTTGGTGCTTGAAAATAGTTAAGATAGCATTGCGACACGGGTGTGCGATATTTGAAGTACGCAAGGGTTGTAACGCACATATTTATTATTCCGCCTTAAACTGAAAGGGTCGTCTCTGAGAACCTTAAAAGACGTAAAACGGAAAGAATGATTGCATACTATTTCAGCTTGTTAATTGCAGAGGTTTGAGGGATATCGAGGCCGTGATTGGCTTTAGGCCTTGTCCATACAAAATACCTTCCTAGATAACTCACAACTTGTTTGTTATAGTTTTTTCATACACATCATAATCGTACTCTATTGCATAGTGTACAGTATTACTTTTGCAACTGCGCTAGCAGTATCCAATTCACCACTATAGCTGCGTTATTTACTTCAGTGCCTACCATATCGTTCTAAAACCAAGTTGTCTGTTCCTATTTCTAGCAAGCCTCCTGAATCCTACAAGGTTTACACAGAGCACACATTTTCCCTGCGGAACGGATGACTTCCTGGGTGGCGTTCCAAAACATTACTCTGCGAGTAAAATTTACTCTGTGACTGTCCCAAAACCATTGGAGCAAAAATTGTACTTGCTCTGACGGTGCCCAAAACTACTAAGTAATTCCTCTGAGCGTCTATGCAGAATAAAATTGTAACACGTGATATCATTGAGTAACTGAGAGTTAAATTCATCTGTTTATGTGGAAAGCGAAAATAGTGGCAGAAATTCACATGTTACACTTTGTGAAATGTTATTGCAACTAGGCCTAAGTAACTATATTGTGATGTTGGAGGTACACTGAATATCAGTAAATTAACATATGTTTCCAATATTGAAATGTACCTATACCCTTTATAATATGTTTTATAGTCCGGTAATTTTCAATTTTAGCTATTAACGAGTATGTTAGAGAATTATGTTATGACGTAAAATAATTTCGAAATGACCAAGGTAAAGAACTGAAGTGTTAATGTAAATAAATAGTGAAAATGTTTTGTAAATACCTTCACCAAAAATCGAGAACATTGTGAAATAAATTATCCGTTCTAGTTTTCTTGCTCCATGATTAGGGGTGGGGAAAGTTTCATAATACAGTATTGCACATTTATTTATTTGCTTAATTTTTAAATTCAAGGGGCTAGGAGTGATTCTGTTGGGATTCTCTTTATTTCATAAGATGGGAGGATTACTCTTATAGTTTATAGTCTTTCGAGAGACTGTCAATACACTGTTTCTAACCCGTATACATATATTTACTCTCTATGCAAATCAAACCTACCTTGGTTAACATTAAACTTGCAAATCATCTAGGCCTAGTCTAATTTATTGTAGAGTTCTTGCACATATGTCGTGTTCATTCGCAACATATGAGTACAGGTACTGAACAATTTGATTTATGACTCGCTGAACGACGAAATCCACGTGTGCTCACATAAGTACCACGTCCCACGAGTTATGACGAACCTTACGTGGAATTCAGAAATCAATTTCATAAATTACAACCAGTACAAATATAAACTGTAAACATAATTTTTGTTCTTACCAAGTCACACAACACTCACTTTAAGCCCTATGTGTTTCATTGCGATGTAAGTTAACAGATAGATAAATATTTTTAACAATATTTTTATTCAAATAAAATATCGATTAATTTTGAAATTGATGATCATTACATAGTCTCAATCGAAGGGCAATACTTCTCAGGGTCATCTAGCTGCTATGTGAAGACATAGATGTCAAGCTGGTTTAGTGAGAATTATAAAGGGAATATTGTTTAGACGATGGATAAGAAGGTAATGGTAAAGTAGGGGAAAGGGAGGGGAATTCATCATGTGACTAACAGCCAATTAAAGTACCTGCTGGATAGGGGAGGGGAAGGGATAAAGGGGGGTATGGAGAATAAATAAATAAATAAATATATATATATATATATATATATATATATATATATATATACATGTGAAAAGTAGTGGGGGGAGTCAGTGTGTCGATGGAGCTCGTCCGGGTAAGACGTGTCGGTAGTTGTTTTAATTAAATCATTTTTATATAAAAGTGGGGCGGCGACCACTGCCGTATGCAGAAGAGATTCGCACCTGACAGCCTGTCAGTGCAAGACAGCACAGTAAGGCGCTGTACATCCCTGACCGGCCGGACGACCGCTAACATCGTGCCACCCCCAGGCACATTCCATTGTCTTGGCCATGTGGCCAGCAATTTGGACAGCAAATTCGCCATGGAAGTTCGCGATATACTGACTAGCCCCCCAGCTGAAGGCCGATATCAGAAACTAAAAACAGAACTAATAAAGAGGTTCAGTGCCTCTCAGGAACGAGAAACCAAACAACTGCTGGAACGTGAGGAGATGGGCGACAGAAGGCCCTCCCAATTCCTGAGGCACTTGCGGAGCCTGGCGAGGACTGCCATACCCGAAGATTTCCTCAGGTCACTATGGCTGGGTCGCTTACCAACCCCGATGCAAGCAATCCTTGCTACTCAGTGTCATTCGCCCCTGGACTCATTGGCTGACCTGGCAGATGTCATTTCTGACACCAATCCAAGGCCACAGGTAGCGGAAACTGCAACCATGGAGGCCATGTTCTGCAAGATGGCCTCACTGATGTCCACGAAATTTGGTGAAATCGCAGCGACTCTACGGCAGGAAATAGCAGCAGCTACCACTCACAGCAGTTAACGCAGCAGTTGCCGGGACCGCTCACCGTCTGCATGCATCGGTTCGCAGGCACTCTCGCAGCAGGAGTTCTCCCGGAGTTTGCTGGTACCATCGGCGCTTTGGAGATGCTGCGCAAAGATGTACTTCACCCTGTACCTACCCTGTGGGAAACGAACATGGGACTCGTTGATTGCGGCCAGCGACGTCACCCATGCACCAAGCAGCCACCTCTTCGTCACCGACAAAGTAACCAAGGTAAAGTTATTATTAGATACAGGTGCTGATATTTGTGTGTATTCATGTTCGCTGCTACCAAGAGGGCGCACTAAGTCAGAATATACACTTTTTGCTTCAAATGGCTCACCCATCTCTACCTATGGTTTTGTTACATTTACCCTCAACCTGGGGCTAACGCGTGAATTGGTGTGGCATTTTGTCGTGGCGCGTGTCACTAAGCATATCATCAGGGCTGATTTCCTCCACCATTATGGCCTCCTGGTTGATATCCGCAACTGGCGCCTTGTAGGTAGTACCACCTCCCTATCAGCCGTCTGTCATGTGACCACCTGCAATATCAGCAGCATAAAGACACTTCCTCTGTCATGGGCGAGTGATGTCATGGCGACATCACTCGCCCATACGGCACCCCACGGCTTACACAACATTCCACAGTTCACCATATTCACACCACTGCCGGGCAGCCAGTACACAGCAAGCCACGCTGGTTGGCACCAGACAAGTTGCTGATAGCGAAGCAGGAATTCAACTCTACTTAAGTTTGGATTAGCCCGTCCTTAACAGTTTCTGGTCTTCCCCACTCCATGTGGTACCCAAGAAAGGAGATGAGTGGAGACCCTGTGGAGACTACAGGGTGCTTAATGGTCGCACAATTCCTGACAGATACCCAGTTCCGCACATTCACGAATTTTCTCACACCCTACATGGCAAGACCATTTTCTCCACAACTGACCTCGTCAGGGCTTACAACCAGATTCCAGTTGCCCAAGCAGATATCACTACGCCTTTCGGGTTGTACGAGTTCCCCTTTATGTCCTTTGGCCTCCGCAACACTGCACAAACATTCCAGAGATTTATTCATGAGGTCCTCCATGGTCTGGAATTTTGTGCCTCATATATTGACGACATAACGGTTGTATCGAGCAGTGAGACAGAGTATGTGCAGCACCTAGAAGAGCAGTCTGTCAGTGCAAGAAAGCACAGTGCAGCGCTGTAGATCCCCGACCGGCCGGACGACCAATAACAGCGTACCACCCCCAGGCACATTCCATTGTTCAGGCAGGACAAGGGATGGAATGCGAAATCGAAAGATTTTCGGAAGACTTGGAAGAAACTCCAAGAAGGTGGCCAGAAGCAAGATGGCGTCCAGAAACATGATGAGTTACATTTTTTCGGAAATAATTTTTCAGAATTTTTTAAAATTTTTATTGGAATTTTTGAAATTTTATGAACTTTATGGAATTTTAAAAATTTTCGGAATTTTTTGAAATCTAGAAATGTTTAAATGTTTTTTTAATTTTTGAAATTTTTGAAAATTTCGGTAATTTGACACTTGGTGACCTTAACAACAAAGTCAAGGTCAGGTTAAAGGTAAAGGACATCCAACATGGTGGCCGGAACCGTGACGTCACAACATGAAGGGGGCGCCTCACTTGGGCGGGCGCCTTACACCGGCTCCTGTGCCAAAACCAGATAAACTATACTACTTCGTGTATCTATACAAATTATATTGATTCATTAGCAAATAAAAATAATAGATGTGTACAAATCTGCGGGAGAAATAACACGAGTACTATCAAAAGGAAGACTTTGGATTAAAGCAAAAGAGAGAAGTGACACACTGAATTTAGTAATTAAATGTCGGTTATAGGAGCGTGTAACAACAAATGGTGTAAAAAATGTCTGAAGAAATGTTTAGGTTTTATAAAAACTATTACTAAAGCGATAACATATCAATTTTTGTTTCTGATTTGCCAAATATATGAACAATTAGTCTGTCGAGTGAATACATATACATACAGGATGTTTCTAAATTCGACCATCAAAATTCGGCAGATAATACCTAATGAAAAATGAAGCAAAAAACGTACAGGACACCTAGTACCTAAACTGAATAGTACGGGGGCAACAAACCTTTTAAATTTAAATTAGAAACATTTTTTTCTCGAAAAATCGGAAACCATATTCGAGGAAAGGACAAAACCCAGAACAGTATTTTATGTTATCGAGATCTGTAATCCCACAGCAAATGCTCGTTCTAGCATTCCGCCATTATGCAAATCACAGGGGTCAAACTTTTGCACTGTCTAGATATAGAAGTATTTGAGGACGAATACTAGGCGAGCATGACATGCATAACAAAAAGGTCCTCTTGTTGCAAGTGTGTAGGAGACACCATTTTCGTTCACAACGATCATCAAGACCGTATGCTATGTACGGCGGTACAGTGCATTATGGCATTCGTCTGCCACGTTGAAGTGGCACGAAATCTACCAATATTTGACAAACAATTACGACAGAGTATTTGATCTTGTAATGTTTGATTTAACTGTAGTGAAGACGTGTTATCTTAAGGTATGATTTACTTGATTTTATAGACACGAGGAAATGTGTCAGGATTTTATTACGTATGTGACAAACAAATAAAACCTCGTATAAACATGACGACGACCATTGTTTTTAAGATGAGTTATCAAGAGCACCTTAGTGTTTAAGTGTAGTCAAACAATGTTGAATTTCCTATAAAAAAAAAACTGTTGTGTGTTTAAAACCAGGCAGGTAGGCAACTAGTACAACACCCATGAAATGTTGGTTGTGTAATGCAATAATAAGGTATCATACTCTACATACACGTTTAATTATAAATTGGAACCGAATTACGGTAACAGTGCAACTTGGTCCGCGTCTTGAAATTCTAACCCAGTTGGCGTTATTTGTTTCATTATAGATATATTTATCACCGCGTTGTTAAAAAAATATATCTGAAACGAATCATTAACCGTAATGAGAATAGGTAACGACTGCACAGTAGTTCCTTTACTCGATTCTCTCGCAATTAACTGAATTATTTCACATTTAGCTCTATTCTGCAGTTATGGATCAAACTATTTTTTACGCATGCATCAAGCCAACAATTTTTTTTGTTTGTCATTCATACCATTAAGCAATCTTAGTTTAGTTGACTTAAATTTTGAAACATTATATTAAATAAAAAACATATAAATAAATATTTTTCACTGACAATTTGGAATCAAGAGTTTTACATCATTTTAAAGTCATTCCAGGCAGATTTGCAATAATTTAGATTAAAATGTAATACAACCTAATATCTATATTAAAGATTCACTACGTTATTTTGCCACTAACCTACGTTTACTTGTCGCCATACTTCTTTGTGGCAGTGAACTTAACAGTTTTTTAGGTATTTGCACTCGAATCTAAAATCAGTAAATTCTTTCATTCGTGGGCAAACAGTGCGTTATTTTTTAAAGAGTTTAAATTAATTTGTGCATTGTAATTTTTTTCCAGAAATTTCAGTTGGTTAGGTGCCCAATGGGATTACTATTCATCAGCAGTTGGAATTTGAATAAAGATACCACACTGACATTTGAATAAACGCTTATCTTCAAATAAACAGTCAGTGTTCATATATAACACATGCGAAGATTGGAGTAAATAGCGATTTTTGTTTTATCTGAATTTACTCTACTGTTGTGGACATACGTCGCGCCATTGCAATATTATGTCTTCCTGGAAATCTTAGTAGGGGACTAAGAAATAACAAACGAAACTGAAAAAATTGAGAACAAAACCTAGTTAGGCTGTAAGTCAACACATCCATATTCCAAAACAGCAGAACATGAAAGGTCCCGAAATTAGTCTAATTCCTTATGAGATATTTCATCTTCTATTGCTTTGGTTTACGGGTGTATTTACCAGAGCCAAAGTAGGCTTGTTCTCTAATATTTTTATTCGTTATTCGTTTGTTTTTCTTAGTCTCATACTAAGATTTCCGGGACGATATAATTTTGCATTAGCGTATAGTACATTACGTTACTCTGTCCCATTGCAAGAAACATTCAAAGACTTTATCTTAACTATCCCGAATATTATCATGTTTTAATCGGATGTGTCTTAAATAGGAAATCGATAAATATGTGGGACGATATTGAAGTTAGTAAAATTAAAATGCTTTCCTTTCTGTAATAAAATGACGAGCATACGAAGTCGGTTCTAACTTTATATGCCAGCTCTATTCAAAGGTCCGATTACGTCACTTTGCTCAGTAAAAAAAAAAAAAAAATAGAAGTAAGAAAGAAAGAGGGCATAGAAACGCGTGATCAAAGTGAGAGAAAATGTGTACAAAACCAAAAAGCACCGACATTCCTGCAGGGTTCGCCGGATCATCCTGATTATAATGAAAGTGGGAATTCTCTTCCTACTTATGACTTTGAAGGAATCGTTGACGTGCCTCCTATGGATTTAAAATAAAGTTGTTAGTTTTATTTCTAGTTGATGGTTGAAACGTGATTTTTAATCTAAGTTAAAGAGAAATCCTCACTGAGAAATAAGTGTACTGGTTGAATTTTATTAAATCTGTACTTCTGGAAAGTTAATGATAGGTTAATGTTAAAATTTGGGTTGTTCCTATAACATAGCACATAGTTTCTTTAGTAGAACGGCTTGTTATGAAACAATCCAGATAGTATATAACCAAATAACCTGATAGTTGTGCTTCTTTTCACAAATCTACAGGTCCTATAGCTTGTTGAAATAAAACCTGCAGGGATAGAATTTAAGTCCTGAACCTAAGTCCTGGGTACATCAAAGTCTAGCGTTCTAGTTACTTCGCTGTGCATGTACTGTTCTGATTCATAGAATATTAAAGCTGATATGAAAAAACAGCGTGGGGGAGTGTTATAGGTAATTTGCTGCATGTTGTTGCAGGGGATTTACAATTGCATTTCAGTCGGCGAAAAATCTGTGTCCAGCGTTTTAGCTTCAGCCGGGCATTAATGGACGTTTTACTTCTATATAGGCCGTAAATCCAGATAACTCATTGCTTAATTGTTCATTTCATAAATTATCCCAAGGCCCCAGCTGGATGATGTATCACTGACTGCTATAAAGTAATGTATTTTTTATTTCCTGCCCTCTCGCTTTGTTAACCGTACATTGTAGTTTTTAGGTTGAAATTTAATGTTTATTTTATGGATATTTATATATATATATATATATATATATATATATATATATATATATATATATTCTCACACATATACATATGTATAACATGAACTCTCGTCACATTTTTAAAACATTATTCAAATTTGTAACAAATCGAGCTGAAAAAAGCTTCAAAATAATGTACGTAAAAATATATTAAATTTTCATTTCCTACGATTTTACAATAAAACATTTAAACGTGTTGATGCACTGCTGATATTTATCAACGAAATGTATAACCACTATATTCCTAGAAAACCTATTTCGTATAGCAACATTTCGCCTCTAATACAATGTTACTATACACAAACAAACACCCGACTCAGTATAATTCTTGGCATTACACGTTTTTGTGACAATATAATAAATTAAACAAATATTTTCTTCTCGAAATTCATTTTTGTATTTTATTATTTTGTAAACCTACTTTTGAGAAAGATGTTACGTATGCATACTATTATTTTCGATAACAGTTAGACCATATTTTATTGTATTCTTGAAAATTATGCAGGTCTACATTTTCTAGCATCCACAATTTAATAGTTTTACACCCAACCTTTTAACGTGAGGTATCGTAGAATATAATTTATACGTCCGTATGTTCGTGACTTAATGTTTCATTGTTGTTATTCGTTGGGTCGCAACTAGACAACTGCACACAGATGATCAGCAATATAACAGTGCGAACCACAAAGGGCGCAAAGTCAGATTTCCTCATTGCGTAGCGGACTTTTACCAGTGTTCCGTTGTGACGAGTGATAAAAGCCAAACGCTAATGGGTTGCCCGTTATGTAACAGAGGTTTCATCCTGTTGAAAAAAAAAGATAAAAATAAAACCTAGAGGAGCAGCGTTACTGTCCAGGTAAAAGCGTTCTCTCTGATAAAGGGCTTTGCTTGTCTAATCACAGCTTTTGTCGTTTGCAGCAAACACGTCTGTGTATATTTTCTGTGGAATATCCACATATTGTCTTACATCGCATTCGGTTGCTTTGGCAACCAAGAGAAATTATTTTAATTGAAAAGTGTAGGCCTACATGTTCCATTTACATAAATAATTACAGGACTGTAAAAAATCCATTATATTCAAATATACAGTATTTTATTAACATGCAAATTTTGCCGGCTATTTGAAAATTACGATTGTTGCGTAAGTTACTTTCTAAGCGAGTTTCGCGAGCATAACTTATTGTACACCAAATTAGAGCCAGATTATTAACGAACAACTTTTGTTAACTGATAAACTGTAGTTAAATATGTGTTAAAAATATACGGTACGTATATTTTGCTTCTATATAATCCGAAAGTATCCAATAAAATTTGTAGGTGTATTTAAAGATATAGAATCATTTAAAGTATTAAATTATATTTTTAGAACTTACAAACTACAACATTTATATGTTAGTCGTGCGAATATACGTTGCAAAGCCGGTGCTGTTGTGAACCAATGTACGAAATGTTAATATTTTAACAACACATGTTTCTAACTATATTGCATTTGAACTTTGAAAGAAATTTCCAATAATCAGCGTAATTAACTGAAATTCTGATGAAATTTTAACCCTACTTTTAAACCTAATCAAGAAATGGGAACTTAATATAAATTTATATCACGGTTATCGTAATTACTATACAAACCTCACAGCGTGAAGAATAGTGCTACGGCAACACACTGGACTTGAATCTGGGAGGAACCCGGGTTTGAATCCCAGCTCCGGCTTCCCTAATTTATGTTTTTTCATGGTTTCCCGAAATTATTCCTGGCGATTTCTGGGATTGTTCTTTAACATAGACATAACCGACTTCTCTCATATAGATCATTCGGGATAAAGTGCATACTAAAAATTTAACATTTATGAAAAATATCACTAGACGTTACTACATATAATTCAACAATACATTTAGTCCCCGTACTGCTTGTATGGTTGGCAGCGAAATTACGCTATATAATTCCGCGTGTTTCCTAGTTAAATACAACAATACAGAAACAAAATCAACCGAAATCGACATAGCTGATTATATATTATTAAGAAACTTTTTAAAATTAAACTGTACAGATTCATAATGACTACAGAAATTTTTACTCGCGCTAACATCAAGTGACGTGTCCAGTGAGGTTAGCCATGTCCTGTAGTTAGCAAGTTACGTGCGGAAAGATATGGATTGGCTGAAAATAGAACTTAAGCAGGGCTTTTATGAGTTCTCACTTTATTCCGAATCACCTTTCCTTGTGTTAAGCTGAGTGTAACAGTCTTCAATAATATCTTTGTCTACGAGACGTATAGAGCCTCCATTTGATCTAAGTTGGCAGTTAATATAGCTTAAAAACTTTTATAACATTGAACTATCTCAAATAAACATTATTAAAAATCTCCAGTTGTTCGTTTCATAAAACAGGATATCATCCCATGATGAAATATTTTGTTTTGTTTGAACTCTTCGAAAAAGAACAATAACGATGCGGAATGTGAATATTTGTCAAATTAGGATCTTGACAGAAGGTTTTACACGTGGAAAATAATTTTTGATATAAATAAATGTTGTTCGCGGGTAAAATTGGTAAACTGCAGTCAAAGGGTTCTAAAATATATCTTAGAGATACTTTAAATTAAAATACAGTTTTGTACAAATTAAGAAACTATTGCATAGTTGCTTTGTTTACCATTTTATTTTCAAAGGCAGAATCAACCGCGCAGAATTTTCCACTGAATGTAAACGCGTGGGACTTCATACGTCATTACGTGATTCATTAAAGGGGTGCTCACCAAAGTTAGGCCATTCCGTAAATGCCAGTGCGTTAGTACGAGGAAATAGCGAAGTTTCTACTTCACCGCTGTGACCCACACTACCATAACGAGTTGAGGGGTCAGGCTCTACCCACTTTTAATCCGTCGTGAAACACCCTACCACTCATTGTGGAGGAGACACAATGGGCCTTGCCTCTGTCTGAGCTGAACAATGCGCTCCGAAATTAGAGCAGACAGGGATAATTTACCCCCCCACTAATAGCTTCCGGTCCCTTTTGTGAAAGGCAGCAAGCAACCTGTTAGCATTATGGCTACAACCGTAAAATGCATCATGTTTCATGCTCGGAGAACGCAATAAACGAAAAATTCCGATCGAAATACTCAAGAGCAAATGTGTCATGAAACTGAATATATATTAGGCCTATACACATATACAGGTTGTTCAAAAATTCAATGCCCAATTTAATAGGGAAGATTAAGGAGACAATTACAAATATATTTCGCCATATAACTTTGTGTCGGAAACAAATAGTTGAGGAGTAATGAGTATTCAGGGGTATCGGGTGAGATTGAGAAGACACCAACGGTAATTGTTTAGAGTACTTTACGTACTGAGCAATGTCACAATAAACGTTCAGAATTAGCAGCATTAACCTCCGTGCAGAGCCAGTATGGATGTTGCAGGATGTCCCGTGTTCGCTTATGTAAGGGTTGTGCTGTGTGTATTTGTGCCCGCTACACACAATCGGTCACAGGACCGGCGCCTACGAGTCAATAGGGACAAAAAGACACGTCGATGTTAACGTTGTCCCACCGTGAGAAGTGGAATGGTGTAAGGTCCAGGAAACTTGTTTGAAGCACTAGCCTGCATGACAGTTGCAATAGCAACACAATGGACGACTAGAAGTACACGCCCCTTGACGTCAGCGCAGGGGAAATACTGTGGGAAACAAAGCTTGTTTACAAACATGCTGATTTGTTGGTTGGTAATTGCAGAAAGCAAAAATGTTGCGCATTCATTTGCACGCAAGGGTAAAAAATATTTGTATCAATTTCATGGTTAAGATACGCAAATACATCAGATTAATGTTTACCTGAAACAAAAGCGGCAAATTCCAAACAAATAATCAATTTTATTGACGTACATCTCATCCGGGACATGTGAAGCCAAACCGCTAAATGAAGGTTATGTTCGGCTGCGGTATCCATGGAAATAGGAACTGTATCCCACACCTGACTGAAGCTCCGCCTCTTTCAAGTCGTCCATTGCAGTATCAATGTGGTGTGCTCTGCACTGAGGTTAATGGTGCTTGTTCTGAACATTTATTGTAACATTGATTGAAAATAAAAAATTACTGCGAACAAATACCATTGGTGCCATCTCAATCACATCCGATACTCCTGAATACTCTTTACTCCTAAACTATTTGTTTCCCACACCTGGTTATCTGGCGAAATATATTTGTATTTTTGTCTCCTCCATTTACCCTATCAATTTGGGCATTGAATTTTTAAACACCATGTGTACACACACACACACATATATAAAATACAAATATTATATTCACGATAGCGTATCAGTTTCAGGTATATAGAATGTGCGGGGAGTAGACGTCACTAAAGAGGCGGGTGATAGAGGAGCCCAAGGCATACCGACTGAACCCAACTTGTATAGTCCGAATCGCAACCGTCTATAAAATTTATGAATTTTTTCAGAAAATTCGGTTGTACTCTACCCTGAGCTAAGAATTTACTTTTACTGACGATGGAAAAAGTAATGGTCGATGTGAAACGAAGTTTGTACACATCAAAGGTGACTAGTGTCGTCACATTTAAAAACACGTATCACGTCCTGAGATTACAGCTTCGTGGTGTGAAAAATCACTGTCACAAAAGTTGTATTCGGTTCGGAAAGGTGCCTCTATCTTGCACGAAATAAAAAATTATCAATTGGTTACATGATCACTCGCCATTGGGAAAACTGCCGTATTGTATAGCCAATTTTTTAAATTGACAAACGTCGATGCAGTAAATTTAAAATCATATCGTAATGCAGAAGATTCACACAATGTAAATTCAGCTTTAATGTTGAAACTAGCATGTGATTAAATAATGAAATATAGCTTTATTGATATAAAAATATAACACAATGTTTCAAATTATTAAAATGTATTTTGAATGCAATGTGATTAATTTGTTTGTGAGGATAAAATGAAATGTTATTAATAAAAGTGGTAATAGTTATTTAATGAAACATGGTAGGCAATAGCAACTCTCTGTGAAATCAAACAATTAATGAGTATGATCTTTGAAAGAACTGTGCAATCTAGACAATTAATGATTACCCTTAAAGGACGAGTTTTTGCATGTTTTTGCAAGGGCTTTATTCTTTTTGTAATTTTCCCGACGTTTTATTAATTTTGGTCACAAATAGAACATTTTTACTGCCACATACGTTTATTTTCAAAAATAAGTGTGTAGCCACCCTTTTCAAGCATGGTTGAGGTGTGTTAAAGGTGTAAATTCCTCCCGTTATTATTGATTTCGGTGACACTTACTGGTAACCCGAAATCTGTACAAGCCATTTTCAAAATATCACAATAACTTATAATTTTTTTTCAAACTATGGAAGCGTCTAGAGCCTTCCCTATTTGACCTGGACCATATGGGTTCACTATATCAAACTTACTATTTTCACCTCAGGAATAACCTGTAAAGGTTTGTCGGTATGTTTTAGGTTCACGTTGTATATATATATATATATATATATATATATATATATATATATATATATATATATATATATATATATATATATATATATATATATATATATATATATATATATATATATATACATACATACAGGATGTTCGAAAAAAACGTGTGCCATATTGCAGGAACAGGTCATTCACACACACCAACAGAAAGAAACAATGTGCAATAAACCTAGCCCCTAAGTTGCACCCTTTAAGAGGCATCTACACTTTGTGAAAATTACAATAGGAATTTCCATTGTGGTTTCCTCCAACTTCATTTACATTAACATGTGTAGCTGAAATAAACTGTTCTTTTCGTGAAGTGTTTCGTGTCTCGTCAGCTACTACATTAATTCTTGAAACTATAGCGGCCTGTACCAATTCTCCACACAACACAAGAATGGTTTCATTTTGTATAAGCAGAGGTGTGTACTAACCTCTAGTTCCTCCTGATTCTTTAAATGTTTCCTTAAGGCTCCATCTATATTTATAGCCCGAAGAGACAAAAGTGCTCTATAGTTTTCGTCATCGATCTGTGTAATCCAATCAATACTCATGGTCACAAGATTAGCGAGATTCCTGTAATACCATTTCCTGTCGACTACAGAGAACCGTGTTTCTACAACTAGCCTTAATGTCTGGCGAATCTCAGTAGATATAACTCTCCTACGAGAACTAAGAAAAATAAGAACTAAGGTGAGGTAGAGTTGAGGTTAGGTAGAGTTGAGGTTAGGTAGAGTTGAGGTTAGGTAGAGTTGAGGTTAGGTAGAGTTGAGGTTAGGTAGAGTTGAGGTTAGGTAGAGTTGAGGTTAGGTAGAGTTGAGGTTAGGTAGAGTTGAGGTTAGGTAGAGTTGAGGTTAGGTAGAGTTGAGGTTATGTAGAAATGAGGTTAGGTAAAGTTGAGTTTAGGTGGAGTTGAGGTTAGGTAGAGTTGAGGTTAGGTAGAGTTGAGGTTAGGTATGATTAGGTTAAGTAGGGTTATGTAGGCTAAAGTTACATTGGGTTAGGTTGGTTTAAGTTATGTAGGATTGTGTAGGGTTAGGTTGGTTTAAGTCATGTAGGGTTAGGTTGAGGTTATGTAGGTTAAAGTTAGGTAGGGTAATGTTAGGTCGGATTAGCTTAGATTTGGTTAGGTCGGGATAGCTAGATTGGGTTAGGACAGATTAGCTTAAGTTGGGTTAAGTTAGGTAAGGTTGGGTTAGGATAGGTTGGGTTAGGTCAGTTTGATTCCGGTTGGGTTAGGTCAGGTTGATTCCGGTTGGGTTAGGTCAGGTTAATTAAAGTTGGGTTAGGTTAGGTCAGATTGAGTAAAGTTGGGTTAGGTTAAGTCATGTTGAGTAAGGTCGATTTAGGTTAGGTCGAATTAGGCTAGAATGGGTTAGGTTAGCTTATGTTAATTAGGGATAACTTAGATGTATGTCATTTCAATGCATGCTGAAGAAACACAGTGCAATAAAGTGCAAGAAAGTGCAACTTAGTGCAAGGAAGTGCAATTAAGTGCAAGTAAGTGCAACTTAGTGCACGAAAGTGCAACAAAGTGCAACAAAGTGCAATACAGTTTAGGTTAGGTCGGG
>PNEQ01123830.1:0-41527 GCA_003012365.1 Medauroidea extradentata
AATAAAGTTAAAGTGAATATTTTGACAATATATAATTGAGGGCACCGTCACCAATGGTTGTGCACAGGGTAAACAGATGTTTCTCATTCGATTAACCTCTTACCTTAGGTGTCTGTAACTACCCCACAACGTCAAATAGGCAGGGCTATAAATAAGGCCCAGGCGAAGTCGCTGTTAGTGGCAGGGACAAACTTAAGACTGCTTTTCGCATGGACAGCTGTAGCTACTTATCCTGCTGCAGAATTAGTTCAACTAGCCGCTTGGACATTCTAACACTTGATAACTGAAGTACCAATCTTGTGTACAAAGAGGTTTTTCAATTAAAGTAAATATTATCAGTTACGAATAATACTCGCGAGCAAAGCCGCGGGGGACTGCTAGTTTTAAATAAACGTTTAGAATTTTTGAAACTATAACGACATAGTTTGCGGTGTATGTTCTTTAGGTGTGTGTGTGTGTGTGTGTGTGTGTGTGTATATATATATATATATATATATATATATATATATATATATATATGTGTGTGTGTGTGTGTGTGTGTGTGTGTACAAAAATATAATGCGCATTTAGTAATTTCGTCAAAAAAAAATAACAATAATCGTAGATCGCTGCAACGCATTTCAAGCGAAGGTAGAGAGGAGACGTAAGGTCGTTCATGTGGCAAAAAAATTCATATATTATGTTTGTACGGCATAGTGTTTGTTTTATAGACGTTACTTGTGACTACATTTTTCACTCAAAAAAGTTTTTCCTTAGCGGAATGTCAAAGTAAGAATTTATAAATTACGGGAACATAAGATTAACAAAAACAAAATGACTTACTCAACTGGAATAATTTACACTGAAATTATGTATTATGGGCCACATGCTTAAATATTTGAAAACGTACGTTAAATGCCTTTACACTTTATAAAAAATCTCAAAATGACCATATACTTTATCTATTGCAATTTATAAATCAGACAAAATACATTAATTCAGTGTTTTTAAATATTTTAACTTACGGTCCATTATGTCTAATTTCAGTGTAAAGTGTTTCAGACGCGTAAGTCTCTTGGTTTTTGTTAATTTTATGTTCCAATAACTCGTAAATTCAGAATTGGGCATGCCAGTATTGTAAAACTATGAGAGCTAAAATATTTTTGCAATTGGAAAATTTAGTCACAAATAATATCTATGAAACACACGCTATGTCGTTTAAATCCTATTTTTATGAATTTTTACCACGTTATGTTCATTAAGAGGCTGTCCCACCTGTTAAATTAAAAGTACTCATTTTCGTAAAACAAATTAATGGCGAGGTGAATTATCGATAATATACCTTGATTAAAACATTTAAGTTTATGATTAGGTGCGTTTTATTGGACAAATTGTTACTAGAAGTTATTGGATATTTATTACATAGTGAGAGGTAGTAATCATTGTGTTAAATTTTATATTACCTAAATTATTCCATACTTACTATTTATTACTTAGAATGCAACATATGTAGTGAAGATAATGTAACTAGCTTAGACCCTATTAAACAATTTAAAAATAAAGTTTTCATTGTCTGCCAGGAAAAAAATAAGAAAAGTTTATTATGACCATGGACAGGGACTCTATAGTGATTTGCGATTAGAGGTGAAGGCAAAATGTTTAACATGGAAGATTAGACTTCAGTGCCTACGTTAACATGATATTTTTTTGTCTGCACACTGACTACACATTAATTTATACAAATTTTGACAAAATTTCTGAGATATGATGAGCTGGTTCCCAGCACATTTTATTCAATATTCTTTATCATTAAATGTATGGTCTCAGTTTTTAGTAATTATATAAAAACACTGATTGTGTCTGATTTTGTTATGAAGTACAACAAGTATTATGACATAAAACTCAAAATTTATAGCTTTTTTTGTACTTTTTTTTGGACCTTTTAAATTTTCTTTTAATGATAGCAAAGTTAACTCCGACTAAATTTTAAAATTGGAGTCTGCTCACGGATGAGATGGTAATGTTGGTACTAGTTCCGAGTGGATGTAATTTTACGCTAGGTGAAATAGAATTAGCTTGCACATGAACACGGACGCTTTCTATGTAATTACATTTTCTCAATTAAAAACGAACCAGCTGGGAAGCCATCTTGAATTTCTAAGGTAAAACTGTAAAGGTCACACTCGTGTTCTTGGCTAACACGTATCGTTTTATACAATGGTCTCGAGGTGGTCAGATGTTGATAAGGAAAGGAAATAACTTGAGGGTTGTTAATTATTGCTACATCATACGTAAATTATTTATAGCTGGGGATTTATTACTGTGCCACACCCTTAGCCTTTTGAAACAGTGAAAAGTAGAAAACAAAATAATTTTAGACTAGATAATTAGCCTACTGCTAATTGTTTTATTTATATTTTATTTCACGACAGTTAGTCCTATCGAATCCGTTTAGTGATTATTTTCAATATCGACAAGCTTTAATTTTATTTTTACTTTTTTGTAATGTTTTATTGTTTACGTGATTAATTATAAAAAAAATTAAATGCATGCAGGTATACACGTATTTTTTAAAATATAGCTACGGATATTTTTGTAATCGATTGTAATTTGAACAATTTTTGCAAGTATTAAGAAGTGTTATATTCATGATGTGATTTTTTACAGGAAGATTTATCCTAGATACTTTCGGGGTTCATAATTTTAAAGAATAATTAAACGTAGTCTGTTACAAAAAATCAATTTCATTGCAGACTCACAAATAAATTTGGCTAGAGTTATAGCTTTAAAAGTGAAGAAATGCATTTCATGATTAAATCCATTTTATACGATAACATTTATGTTATAGACGTAAAGGTCTGTGAAGTATGTGTTAATAATAAGTGATACTGAAATATGAATAGATAAAACATTCCCTCCGTTGATAACATACAATATAACATTATAAATGTTAAACTTCTTAACGGGTTTAAAACATTATTATTTCAAGCCCAAATGCCATTAAATGTAGTGAATGTGTAGTGACTGTAATGTCCCAGCGTGGATTACGCACTTCATGAACACTAAGATCAGGTCTTTGAAAACTATCCACAAATATATGAAATAACTTGTTTTTGCATGAAGGCCGTATTTAGTTTTAATACAATACGTTTAGTGTTAGCAGAGATGTACTAAACTAGTACAAGATAGGGTCAGGGTACATATAAGTATGTAAAATAAGTATGGAAATCATTGTATAGGAAGGAGGGGTGTGACAAATGTTTTTCAACAATGATGGTGTACATTCAGCCTTGCAAACAGTTAATTTTATTGGGTGCTGTAAGAGTTCTCCTCCTACCGCTGCGATTCGGGTTAGACTCACGGTAGGGTCGGTCGCCGAATTTTCGCATGTGGGAATCTTGCCGGACGATGCCTCTGGTCAGCAAGTTTTCTCGGGGATCTCCCGATTCCCCCGCCCTTTCATTCCGGTGACACTCCATACTCACCTCATGTTACCCCTCACCAACGATGAAAACCTCGATTTTAAGCGATCTCTCACTCAGTCTAAGAGCTCGCCATCAAATAAAGATTTGGGTTATATTAAGGAACTTCAAATTGTTCATGACACCATATTTTTGTGTGTGGAGCTTTTTAACTTAATCTGAGTTTGGTGTTAACTGTCTAATTTTGTGCGTTCAATTCTCTGCTCTGTAAACTATGTCTATTCCACACTTTGTCAGGTGTACATGGTATTTACTTGATCTATAATTTATTTCTGAAATCATATATAGGCCTATGAAATGTTATATCGACGTTACATTAGAAACGTGAGAATTTCCTTCCATATGTCTTTAATGTATTTGTTATTGCTGGTGGAAATTCCATATCTCTTAGAACTGACGTGTATATAACTTATGTACATTTATGCTTTTAATATATATATTTGTTGTTCAACATAATGTATGCAACTGACATGGTCCATATCACAGAACTGGGATCAAAAGGAGTGCACAATAATAATACAATAACAAACAAATAAACGTCGTCTCGATAAGTATGGCATTTGCGGCTAGACGAGAGTCAGATTAAAAAAATGCCGGGTAATCTAATACGTTTAGTTTATTTCTATTTCAAGACTTTGAACTAAACGCTCCACATGGGGTCGCACTTAGGTTTTTTTTTAGAACTACAGAGCTGAGTAACAAGCATGATAATCAACGTAATTAGATAATTATTTACCGTACTTCACACAGTTTCCAATTTTTTAAAGCTATTTTGTAAATTGAAGCGAAATTCACGTTTTGGGTTAAGCTGCAGGCTGTTCAAATAAAACCCTTTTAACCCTGATACAATGACCCTTGTAACAGCAAAAATAATTCTTAATGTCACTGTTGTAACCTACTCTGAAAAAAATACTTGTTAGTCACCATAAAATATTTTGTCATAAAGGACCTTACATTTTTTTTGTACTGACCACTAAAAATGTTTGCTTTCCGCAATACAGATTTGCAGTGACTACAAAATGTTTTGTAACCACTACAAAATTATTTCGTGAGGTCAATTTTGACAAAATAATTTGCAGCCACCACAAAACCGTTGTTTTTCTGTGTACGAAAGTTTTACATATGTATGCACATCGGTTGGCAGATAATTAGGATATATCCTTGGTAAACTGCTTGGCATAAATAACAATGGAAAATTTAATTAATTTGCCGTACAGAATCTTTGCAAGAGATTATAAGTTAACTTTCAGGAAATTCTTGCAATGATTCTGCGTGACAAATTAGGGAAGGATTCCATTATTATTAATACTAAGTAGTTTACCAAGAATATATCCTAAGTTTTGTTGAAGAGAAAATTTTGATAATACCATTCGAATAAATGTTTCAGCTCAATAACTGAAAATACAATAACATTTTCTAACTCTCCCCTTAAAATGCACTTTCCGAATGTTTGTGAAATTAGATAGGCCTATTGGTGCACTTAACTTTGCTACAGAATTTCCATCTGCTGAAACGTTTGGTCACAGCTTAGAGACCTACAGTAAAAATGTATCGGCCGTAATATTGCACGCTAGTCCAGTGCTTGGCTCGTTCTGGCGAGGCGGCGCACAGTGGGGCAGAACGACCGAACACGCGGCCATTACTAGAATAAGTGGTATATGCACATATATCGCGTAGTGTTAATACGAAAAATGTCAAATTTTAACATCAACGAATATTATAATGTGTGGCAAACAATACGTGTATTTATTGAATGCGTCTTCACCTTTGCGACTTACGTACATAGATAAATGTCGCTCGTTTACAGCAAGTCTATTCACCTTCCTGCATCTTCTTTCACGGAATAGTCGAAAATCCTTATTTCTGGATCCCTGAACTTCTTCGCTAAGCATTCCAATAGGAAGTTAAGCTACCTGGATGACGACAATTGATCCGTGGATCAAAACTTTGTTTACAGATGGTGGCATCGGATATCATTCGTAGTTTTCTACGTACAATTTTGCTGTTTCCATAGAATACTTTTGAAAGGCTGCAGGATTAACAGAAAAACCGCAGGAAAGTGTGCGCAGTATGATATTACATCTTCTAATCAGTTGTGCAGTTATTCATACTATTGGGTAAGGACAGCATCTAAAAAAAAAACCGACGCTGTGTATTTCCATGCCCATTACCATATCAACACTTCACTTGACATCAAGTCGGTAACTCAGATTAAGCAAACATTCAAAAAATCGAATGTAGGCATGTAGAGCTGATGAACCATGTAGAATAACTTTGTTCTTGACATTTAAAGTGACAATGTTATTCAAATCGTTCATGTTATTCTGAAGTGCACCACACACATTCGACTAGATGTTTTATCTGTTACAGCTGCACAGACTTTTCCATCAGTCATTGTGATGTTACATATTCTTCTTCCTTTTTTAAGATATGTTTACATCCCTTTACAAATTCAAATTTAAGTGGTCCACAAAAACGGGTCTATGAAGGACGTAGATTTCGCAAATAAATTTTTTCTGGTGTTCATCATCATAGTCGTACAACTGAAGTGGCACCACACTTGTCTTAAGTAAATGGCAGTCGTCATATTCTGGCCTTGCGTACGTTGTTTTTACATGTTTTGGTTGCTACCATCTAAACCCCATTTGGAAACCAAGTAAAGGTTGCTGTCATTTCTTTGAGAAATTCTGACACATTCAAACATTATAATTATTGAAACGATAAGGTCCATAAAAGCCTGCAGAATTACCTATAGAATTAGGAATAAGAGCTATCAGCTGTAAAAATATACTTCCATTATTGCCGTTTTGTCCGCGTTTTCGGTCGTTCTGCCCCCACCGTGCGGCGTTTGATTGGCGCTTGAAGGTCGTCCTTATATTTCCGCCGCTTCTGAGCATGTAATGTGCAGGTATACGTTGCTCTTAGTGGTTTATTTGTCATTCAAATCACTCTAGTGCATGGCAATTAAATTAGTTACGTCATTATACAATTTACGTGTAATAATCAGATTTCATACGAAACAAGATGAAGCTAAATTCGCGAAGAAGACGCTAACCTTGCGGGAGAGATCTTGTTAAAATGTTTTATCGTTAGTGAAAATATATTAATAAAAAAAAAGACGCTACCACCTGCTGCATGCAACGGGGGAACCGAAATGGGAGTTACTTCGTGACAGCTGAGGTAGCGCTGTAAAGTTTTATGTTTGAGGTACTTAATTAACTCCTTACCAACATATATCACATACGCTCCACGTCTTTAGTTTTAACGTTACCAGTATTTTCATAGAGGAAATTTAATTGTACTTTTAGTCCGCTTTAAAACCGTGGCATACAAAAATGTAGTTATTATTATTTTCTGTTTTTCAGCCATAATTTAAAGTCACTATCTAGTCGGGAAGTTAGAGTGATGCCGCATATTATAAAGATTTTTTACTTATTTTGTTTTTTCTTTTGTGTAGCATTGTCATTTAGTTCTGTGTTTTGTATAAAGACTCGGGTCTGTAACTCTCTGGGAAGATAGTTTTGTACCGAACAGACAACAACTGTAAACGAAAGCGGGTAATAAAACCACATTTAAATATATTGTTCATTGGTATCGATAATCTTATTGTCACCGAACGGAAAAAACTGACAAAAAAGCAAGTTATAAAAAAATGCCTAGTAAAAAGTAATTTTCTGTTTTCAATTTTCTGAGCTGTGCCACCCGCCTGTATTCCTTACTGCGACAGTAACTTCGTATTTATTCTCTTCTGCAGAAAGAAGGATTTGTTTGACAACTCCCGTTGGAAGGTTTGGTTGTCACAATATGGTATGTATGTGTGTGTGTGCGTGCGAGGAAGGGGTGTTGAGCGAGGTGAAAGGGATTATGCGGTAAAGTTCGCTGGGCGAAGATAATGAGAGGATAAGGACAGAAAGAGGAAAGTTACACGACCTCTTCGTTAACGCACTAACAAAAAACTACCCTTTGCCATTGTGCTGACAGGAATTCCCCGGTCTAATTGGCACCTTTAATTAATGTCTCCTGAAGCAACCAGCGCCCCGTATTAAACTCAACTGGAAAAAATTAACACACTGTGACATGTTCGAATGACTGTCAAATTAAAAAAAAATATATGTGTGTGGAGCTGGCCCCTTACTCAACATGCGTGAATATTTGTTTATTGAAAATGTTACCTCTTATATGTCGGCAGTGAAACTGACGAATTAGGAAGATTTCTGTTCTAAGGTATAACGTTTAACTTCAGAGATAAAATTATTTAATAATTATTTTTTAAAAAGTCGTTGGTTTTTTAAATCTTGATATCTTAGAGCAGGATAGCACATACGTGTGCGCGCGCGCGCACACACACACACACACACACATATATATATATATATTTATATACATATATACGAAGAGGAAACATAATATACGCACAATGTGTTGCTATGCAATTTGTGTTGTAACACAACATTCTGTTAGAATATATATATATATATATATATATATATATATATATATATATATATATATATATATATATATATATATATATATATATATATATATAATGTAGACTAGCAGTGCGCACGCGGCTTTGCTCGCATGTGTTAGTCAGGGCAGATAATATGTATTTTAAATGAAAACCGCTTTTGTACAGCAGATAGGTAGTTTAGTCATCAAGTGTTGGATAGGCAAAGCTGCTAGTTTAGTTAACTCTGCGGTAGGATAAATAACTATAGCTGTCTACATGAAAAGCAGTCTATATTTGCCCCTACCACTATCAGCGACTTCGCCTAGGTCTTACTTAGTTACAGAAAAGTTGACGTTGTGGGGTAATTGCAGACTCTTAAATGTAATACGGCAATCGAATCAAGTACGTATTTTACGAGTAATTAATACTGATATATCTCAAGCACAACCATTGGCGATGTTGCCATCAATAACATATTTATACTTCAAAACCTTTACTTGAAGTTAATTGGCATTAGGGATAATGTTTCGCTGAAATATATACGGTTTTGGTGCCCTAACTCTGAGGTTCATAGATGTTGCACGGCACGTCTCGATAAAACTGTAGAATGAAATGCCTGTATAATTTATTTCGCGTTGGTCGTACTTGCTTATCGGACCGTCGTCTGCCATGAAAGTTTAAAAACTAATTATTCTTCTTGATAAAGTTATCTTATAAAATTAAACACTCTCAGTACATTTTTAGGTACTTACGCAAGCATCATTCTGACACGAACAGCACACCAATATCTCTACTGGTTACGATAAGTATCATCGGCTGATATAAAACGAATTTTATGGATTTTCACATCTTCAAGTGTCGAATTTCGAAAAATTTCAATTTCACCCCCTTAATTATGAAAATTCGACACTTTGTGGAGTCGAGTCATGGTCATTTCCATACGAAACCCATTGAAGTAAAAATTACGATGGTAGCCAATCGAGTCCCAGTTAAGAAGACGATTAATAAAAAAGCATATTTTTTCACTATTTTGCTGCTAGGGGTCGAATTAAAAAATCCTAAAGTAAGCAACATTTTGACGTGAAAACCACCTCTCTATCCCGAAGGATTTGGCAGATGCCGATATTTAATCGACTACACATTTCAGGATTTTTAACTCACTTAAATGTTGCATTTCGCAGAACCCTGAAATTTGGTAGTATGCATTTTTACGTATGGCCCATTAAAGTATAATATCTGATGATAGGATGTCAGGTTTAAGCTCTACCGACGTTTCTTTGGAAATACGTTTCACCGCTTTAATCCTCTTAGAGGCCGAATTTCGAAAAATCCCTTCTTATTGCTCGCCTACAATCAGGGTGGAAACCAAACAAAAAATTTCACGATTCTATGTCGAATGGTTTGCGCTGCAGTTTGATATGTCAGTCAGTCAGTCAGTGTGCGCTTTTATACATAGAGATATAGGCTGTACATACGTTGGTGTCTTCTGATATTATTACTAGAAGTGTGCCGGCTTTGCTCGCGTGTGTTACTCATAACAGATAATACGTGTTTTAGTTGAAAAATCTATTATGTACTCCAGATTGTTCGTTCAGTCATCAAGTGTAAGAATGTCCAAGCTGCTAGTTAAGCTAACTCTGCAGCAGGATAAGTAGCTATAGCTATCCACGTGAAAAACAGTCTTAAGTTTGTTGCTGCCACTAACAGCGACTCTGTCTGGGCCTTATTTATAGCCACAGCAAAGTTGCCATCGTAGGGTAGTTACAGACTATTACGTGGTATGAAGATGGACTTCCCTCGAGCACAATCATTGCTTGATTTCAAAGCCTACACTTGAAGTTAAGTGCCATTAGGCAGTTTTGGCGGGATAATGTATCGCAGAAATATAAACGTATTTGGTGCCCCAACCTTGAGGTTAGTGAGATGGTATATGTGGGATGACGCTGTCGCGGAACGTTAGTAGATAGTGGACTGCTAATCCCATTTTTTATACTTTGAACGACATCATTCAAACTGCTCTAATTTCATCTGCCTTGCAGTTTTGTGTATCAGAACTGCACATTTGCACAGTCTTTAAAGGACTTTGGGACCTCCGGGACAATAGACCGAAGCCACAAACAGCTGCGCTACGCAACTTAAACATTATTCATGAAAAGTATTTTAAAATGAAAAATTTAATTTACTCTACTCATAAAACTTGTGCAACGACACCATTTGATATAACTGTAGCATGAAACTTCTGTAAAATTTATTTCTTGCTGGTCGTACCTTCTTTACAGATCGTCAGTCTTAAAAGTTTACAAACTAAGTATTGTTTCTTGAAAAATAAGTAATCATCTATATAGGCTATATAAAAGAAAGTCGTGTTAGTTACACTATTTATATCTCAAGAACGGCTGAACTGATTTGAATGAAAATTGGTGGCGAGGTAGCTGAGAACCAGGAGAAGGACATAGGATACTTTTTATCCCGTTCGACCGCGTTCCCGTGTGACGTCAAAAAGAATACAACTCACTATAAAATGTGGTATAACAAAAACGCGTATGACATGGAATAACAAAACGCAAATGACAGCTAAACATAATTTTGACTATGTATAAGTTTGTTCGAAAATTTGATAATTATAAATTTTGTCAGAAATCAGTAATTTGTATTCTCTTTGAATCATCATTGACAATGCCGCAACCAAGACGATCGAATCTTTCCCGACAACGCATGTTCACGGGTAGGAAGACCATCTGCGTTGTTTGTTCTTGCGCCTGATAATAAAACAAATGAAGAGTGCAACCTATGCACCAAAATAAATGGAAAATAGAGAATCATTAAAATACTTAATCCAAAATCTGCTTACTCATTGCCTCTAAGGCGGAACAGAGTTCGCAGGGCCAGCTAGTTTAAAATAAATACATTTGCATACTTTCTTTATGTACTTACGTAAACGCTATCCTGAAGCGAACAACACCTCAATATCTCTACTGGTTAGATAAATATCACCGGCTGATAGAAAAATAATATTATACCGTTTAATACCGTTAGGTGTCGAAACTTTTTTGGCTAAAATGAATTTTATGAGTGTGTCCCAGGAAGTGAAAATCTCGAAGATAGGCCGTCGGATTTGAGGTATATCGAAGTTTCTTCGAAAATGCATTTGACCCCTTTTAACCCTATTAGAAGTCGAATTTCAAAAAAAAAAAAAAAAATCCCTTCTTAGTGCTTGCCTACGACCAAAGAAGAAACCGCACAAAAATTTAACGATTCTAGGTCAAGTGGTTTGGGCTGAATTTTGCTATATCTGTCAGTCAGTCAGTGCTCTCTTTTATGTATAGAAATTGTAATTTTTAATTATATATTTTATAGAAAAATAAAATAGAAAATTAGATTTGCAAAAAAAAAATGTAACAAATCGAAAATAAAACAAAAAATCATAATTTATGACGATTAGCTTGTCCTTAGCCGTAACTATTCTCTATGTGATGATTATATTAGTGATTTCAGAGAAAAAAGGGGGGTGCTCATTTATATTTTCTGTGTCAGTTGCAGGTTTAAGTTGTAACCGTAACGGCCGGTTTCACAATGTCTGATTATGTTCTGATAATCATATGATTAAATTTTAAGGGGTGGTTAACAGTGTTTTGTGATTCTCGAGTTATTGTTGACTTAAAACTGTTGTTTAACCAACGCTTAATTTAAACACAAGAAGAAGTTCCGGTTACTGAGTTAACCGGAGCATTTAAATATTATGGCAGATTGTGTTTTAAGCAACAAAACATAACCCTTGTGATGAAAATATGGTTATCTGTTACAAAATCAGAAAAAAAATTGAATGTGAAGTTATACTAACGAAGGTATCATTTCTTGAATTTGTATTTTATAATATTTTCATTCGAAATGCATGTATCGCTGCCACTACAGATGTTGTTTCACAACTAAGGTTATGGAAGACCTAATTTTTTAATGATGATGGTTGCTAACAAACTCAATATTGGTATTCCCGAACCGTAAAATTTCCTGCCGATAGATGACAATTTTTGTCAATGTATTTTATCTGTACAAAAATATTAACATACGTACTGTACTATTACGAGAAACGTGTTTCATGTTGTGACATTGTTAATCAGCCTATTTACCTTATGCTATAAAATGTATGTTGCTATTATTTTCTGTTTTTTTTTTTTTTTTTTTTATGTTGAGAGGAAGAGGTTAGTTTTGGTTAGGTTACACAAAATCCCACGTATTTGCTGTAAATAGACATCAAAAAAGCATCGAATTTAGTTTATTACATAAAGAAAATTAAACATAGCACAACTTATATCTAAACTGTTTTTTATTCAACAATTCACACATGACAACAAAAAGCAGTAATTTTGAACGCCTCATTACTTGATACAAAAATTCTAATTACCGAAAAGAAATCTTCAATTAATATTTGGCTTCATTCATGACAGGTTAAGTTCGCCGAATATAAATAACACCCTAGAGATAGTTCCTCGCAGTAATTTTACACTAATATAATCGGAAATTGCAAAGCAAAACTTGGCAAAATCACTAACGGTGAAACAAAATATAAGTTTCTCTGCAAGCCTGCTTACTTTTGTCCATGTTTATTAGGAATTTTGACTTTCTCGTACAAATTTGTTGAAGTGAATTTCTGTGGCATCCCACATCATGCCTTGAAGAATTGCATACGCTTTTCGCTATTCTTTTCTCGTGTCGATCTTTTTACGTTTTTGTACCTGGCTTTTAAAATTTTGTCGGTACGCGGACACACGCGCGAAAGTGTGTTTGAACTCGGCTGTAACTGTCTTCTGTTTACACGTCACTGCATCTGTTTTTTACATTTCACAATATGGTAATTAGAAGTTAATTTTCAGAGGTAACACAATCAGGGACGTGCATTTTTAACCTCTTTCGTCCGTTATTTACTAGCTAATGTTAACCGTGACTTAAAAACGATTCAACACCCAATCACAACGTGAAACGTCACTGCATGGTTGCCAAATTTCCATTAACCATCACTTAGCTAACCATAACATTTTTAAACGGGAGTAGTGTATTCAGAAATGCTATTCTTTTAACCAAAAGTTAAAAGTTTCGTTAATATTTTTCATACGGCCAGATAACCAATACTTTGACCAGGCATTGTGAAACCGTCCCTTAATGGCCTGAAATTAACGTGTTACCTTAAGACAGCCGCTTGGTGAAGGGTGTGTTGGTGTGTGACGCTAAAATCGATGAGACGCTACGGGCGATGCCGGCCGACACAAGTATTGGGACATCGCCTCTAGGCACAGATTCGTAAATGCGCGCGCAGTGTTCCCAACGTAATTTTTCCCCAGGGGGACTTTAAGTGGTGATTGCTATAATTTTATTGAACCTGTCACGGTAGCAAATATCACTGAGAAAAAGAATTTGTTGGTGCAAACAAAATTTGCTTGAATCAACCAAATCGTCTGTTTGTATAGGGGCAATTAGATATTTGTTTGCTCGTACCAAATTATTTTGTTCCCTTGATTTGTTTGAGGAAAATGACTGTAGTTTGTTAGCAGTACCAAAGGTTTAGTTGGTGATAAAAATATTTCGTTTGACATATCAAATACACATGTAACACTTTAACAACTAAAAAAAAATATTTTTTATAAGTTAAAAATTTTTTTGGAAATTTTAATATTAAAAAAGTACGTATGCATGGGCCGGGATACGATCCAATAACCTTTGACAAACCTCGGTGCATTCATGACCTAGCCGACTGACCTGCGAGTGCTTCTCGGTTAAGTGGTGGTAATTTGTATAGGAATAGTTAATATTATATTAGGTTAGTAGTGCTTTATTTTCTAACATGTTTGTCTTCCGTATGCGAAAACGTAAAAGACGTCAAATAATATTATTAAAATAATCGCCGTACACCGCAGCATTAAGAACGAGGCGTACAGCTGCGGTGTTTTTCAATTTTATATAATTTTCCTTTGTGATCAGTCGAATTAGTCACTTTGAAATTGTTATAGCGAAAATTAAGATCCTTTAATTATGCTGATTAACAGTTTAGACGTCCTACTTGTCGCACAAGCTTATATTTTGAAAGTTGAGGTATACAGTGTTCGCCATCTTATCGCTCACGCACGCCAGTCTGTCACCTTCCGCAAGTCAACCAAATGGATACAGTTTCGCCAACAAAATCATTTAGTCCATCGAAAAAAAATTGTTGGTTCATAGCACATCCCTTATAACTAACAATATTATATTGTTGACAAGTTGAAACGAGTTGTTTGTTTACACAAAATATTTATTTGACGTCCTATATTAACCAAATATATGTTTGGCACAAACGAAGTGCGTTTAATGGAATAATTTGGACGAGGGAAACAATTAAATTTGTTTGGAGAACTCTATGCTTGTTCTTGCCAACAAAATATCGTTTAGCTGAAGCAAACATCACCCAAACAAATATATTTAGTATAATGAAATAATTCTTTCTTTCAGCGTACCTATGCACTCGCATACTTCAATTTCGAAGGAATAGGCTAAATATATATTTGTATATATATACATATATATATATACACCCAGTTCGCTATGATGGAAGGCGAGCGCAGTAACCCCTACAAAACTGCGACCGTCATGAATAAAAAACAGCAACTACGTAAGGGTGTCTGGTAATGTAGTTCCTTTATCTTAACTTTCCATGTCGATAGTATCAATTTTGTTTAATGAAATACCTGACTTTTACCACTTTTATTAACAATGTTTCATTTTATCCTCACAAATCAAACATATTACATTCAAAATACATTTTGTTACTTTCAAACATTGTGTAATCTTTATATTTCAATAAAGTTACATTAAATAATTTACTCACATACTAATTTCAACCTTGCAGCTGATTTTGCGTTGAGTGAATCTTCTGCATTACGATATGTTTTCACAATTACTGCATAAACGTTTGTTAATTTAAAATACTGGTTTTCCCTAATTAACAGGACATACTATGGGGTAGATTTTCCAACGGCAGGTGATCATTTATGTGACCCATTGACATTTTTTTTACGTCGTGCAAACTAGAGGCATCTTTCAAAACCAAACACAACTTTCGTCAAAGTGTTTTTTTCTACCCCGTGAAGCTATACTCTCAGTGACGTGGAGTGTGGTTTTAAATGTGACGACACTAATCATTATTGTTGTGTACAAATTTCGTTCCACATGGACCATTAATTTTTCCACCACCAGTAAATGCTTAGATCAGGGTAGAGTATAGCGAAATTTTCTTAAAAAATTCATAACTTTTAGACGGTAGCGAATCAGACTATAACAGTTTAGTTTATTTGGTAGGTCTAGGGCCTCTCTATCACCCGCCTCTTTATTGACGTCTACTCCCGGAACATCCTGTATATTGATTTGTCATGTGTGTCGCTGATTGTACTTACAGACAGTGAGATCTTCGGTTTATCAGTCCCTCAGAGTAAGATAAATCCTGTTTGACGTGTACGAACGTTTAACAACTATACCCAGACCACACATGTACGACATGAATATAAATATTAAAATTTTTGTGTCTTTTCATAGCCTATCTATTAAGATATTATTTTAGTTTGATTCCTTCTATTATTCTCGTTTGCGTCTCTCTGTTTATTGAAACTTATTGGCTTAGTTCCTTTCAAGTAGCCTATTTTAGAATTATTTACGTAGTCGTTCATTCATACCCTCCAAATAAGCTCTAGTTCTTAACGAAAATTACATTGTTCACAAGTTAGATTATTTTAATGTAAGAAATAATTACGTTTATTTAATGGTGACTTTCAGGCGATGTTAGAAGGTTTTTGCAGCCCTCTAACACATATGTCATACTGGCTGATGAGGGTGAAGCGACATGAAGGTACAACACCACAACCTTGCCCTAGCCAGGAGTCGAACCCAGGACATCTGGCACCGTAGACCTGCGCCTAAACGACTACGCTACGCAGCCCGGCGGAGATTTTCAGGATTTCGATTTCTATGATGAGGATTATATTATGGAAATGTGTCATTTTGGTAAGGCAACGAAGTGCCCGACATCCTGAATGCGTTACGTAATTCCCTGGGATTTAATCTGAGAATTTGTTGATATTTCTTGCATCACTTATCAGTCTCCAAAGAAAATGTTTGGCATTCGCGTGCTCGTCGTTAGGAACGACGACCCTGATGTCACCCAATATCGGCTATAAATACTGTATATCGATGGCCCAGTTCAAAAGGGAAACAATAAAATAAATGGCAGTTTTGAGTTTGGCTCATCAACACATAGACAGAAGTGCAATATAGTCAGTTTAATAGAAAAACAACACGTAAATTACTTGTTTTAATATCATGACACATTATTCTGATTGCCAGTAAAGAGCTAGAAAAAGTATTTCTTTTATTTTAAAGTGTAATAATTTCAGTAAAGGCAGACTATAAACATTTTAATCACCTTAAATAGTAGCCTGTGTACTTTTTCTTCAAATTAACATCAACCAAATATGTTCAGTAACAGATTTTTCGGCGAAACGAAAATCTTTCTGTATACATTTTACTCAAATCTGGGAATTTTGAGTTGTTTCCCTTTTGAACTCGGCCATCGATAATTATTCTGATTGACAAGTCCCGGAGCCCAGAAAGGTAAACGAACGTGTTTTACGTTCTATTCTTTGTAGGTTTATCTGGCACCATATATTAGAACACCAAACTGCATGTTACACACACACACGTTTAAGGCTCGGTTTCAGTCGCCATATTGAATTTAATTATTTTTCACTTTTTTTGGAATTCTGAGAAGAAAATTGTTAAATATGCGATTATACCTCAAAATTCTATTTACATTTCGCTACAGTACAGACCTTGCGATTTAGCCGTTAACTTATAATAACGCCGCAATTTGTCGGGAAAATTATTTACATCGTACTTACGTAGCTGTTGAAGTTGTTATTAAAGTTGTCATAGGAAGAATATCGTAAAAAACTATATGTGTTACGCGCAATTTACTTTCGGTATGTTACCTATGAACTACTGACTTGGAAAGGTAACAAGAAAAAGAAGCTTTAGTATATTCAATTTTGTGGGATCCATTGAAAAGGTTTGTAACCTAATTAAGTTCCTAAAATTCAGCGTACAATAATCTATTAATTTCAATAATAAATGCATGGTGACCTTGAAATGCTCCAAAGTTAACGGTGCTAGGCAAGTCAGATGTATTTCTCGTTTTATCTGAAAAAGTATAAACAACCAAACCCAATGCCTCAATATGTTTTAAACAGAAGATTCGATGTTATAAAATACGCTTCATGTTATAGATGATTCGCAATACTTGGAATTTAAGTAATATTTGAAGTATAACAGCACTGGCATATGAAGCGTGCGTCGCATTCCTGTAATGAGTTGATTTATTCATATAGAAAATATGTAAATTGGAAAATAATAAAAATTAATTAATTAATATAGCTTTGCAAATATATTAATTTTCGTGAAATTAATTCATTCTTCAGAAAACGTGGGTCTACGCAAAAACAGTAAAATAGGATATTATATAAATTTCAATTTATTGAACAAAAAACGCGTGTTATTATATGAGTTACCAATTTCAAACATTCAACAGTTTATATAATATAAAATATAGTTCTTTTTATTTGTATTGAGACTTTTGACATCGAATGAATTATTTTAAGTAATGCTTTCACGATGGAACTATACGTAACTCTGAACCTTATTATATTAAAAAAAAACGTATCTACTATCATATTTAATAAGTATTCTTGAATTAAAGTGGTTGTAATTCAGTCCAAAATTTAAAACGTGTTCCTTGCAACTATCAATATGTAATAAAATTGTTATTTACCATCGTGCTAACTTCTCAGCTGGTAGACCTACAGCACTAAATACTAGTTCAGTCAGAGTAACATCAAAGGTAAGTTAAGATGGCTTTATTTCTCGTCGACAGCGAGGCCGCTAAAGACAGTGACACACAACTTAGTACAATGACACTAACTGAGAAAGGCGTTGACAATGACTCTTGTTGAGCAACCTTCTCTGCATTCGCCGGAATCGATTTCAGGAAACCATTGAAATCCAAAATCAGAGTGACCGGAGTTGGGGATCGAACACGGGTCCTCCCTAATGCGGGTCCAAAAAGTTACAATTGCGCCACCTCGCTCGGTCAAGTTACATCAATGTTGTATACTAAGCACCGTAAACTATAGGCCAACTTCGACCCGTTTAGGGGTAACTTTGACCCAATTAAGTATTAGTTTTGGAGTCATTTGATTAATAAAGAGATGATTGAATTCCAGTTCATAAAAAAATACATGTAATCCGTTCACTTAAAATTTGAAATGTCCTTCAATTAACAATATATAAACCGACATTTTGAGAGAGACAAAGTTACCCCCCAGGGTCAAAGTTGTCCCAGTTTACGGCACTATTAAAACACAAGTTTAATGTTGGTTTGCCTAGGTTACATTGTATTACTCTATCAGAGTAGTAAATATTTATATGTTTTAAGGTAGTTTAAATTTAGTGATAATTCTTTCCTCAGATGTTCCAAAAATTGATTACATTGATTCAATACTTTTGTTGGAACTATAATATGGTTCTTATATGTGTGTGTGTATATATAATTGGGAATTGTACATCAGAAATCATTAATATGAGTTCATTCAACCAGACCACAGATAAAAAAATTTTAAAAGTATTTCTGTGAGAATCATCATAAAATTCTTAATTAGTATAAATGCACGTATTTAATATTTCTTCCTGAGTTACTGAGTTATAACATTCATAAATTTTTTTATGTTTGTAACCTTGGAAGTAATGGAAGTAATCCCCGCCAGAAAAGATCGTTTCCACGTTACAGTGATTTAATAAAGTTAAGTGATAAATGTTTCATTAGCATAGCGCTTGTTATCCTGTCCCTGACTATCGCTTCCTCTAAGTAATACCTCTGAGATAAACTGAACCATTCATTGCCAATCCAATTTCACACCATTTTAATAATTATGTCTGGGGGACGCTTAATCAAGTCCGCTGTAGCGCAGATAGGAAAAAAAAAGTTTGATTGCGCTTTCGGAAAATTAATATTGATGGGCTTCGAAAGGGTTCGGAGATTTCCGGCATCTCGCGAAGATATTAATATTATTTTTTTATACTTGGTCGATGCATTAAGGAGTCAGGAGTCAAGGTACGGGGGCAGCGTAATGGCGCGTGCCCGTGTGCGTCATTAATCATCCGTGTCTCATTGTTTCCCAGGAAATTAACGTCCGAGAGGATGGGGAGAGGAGGATTAGTTTGTCGGGGAAGGAGGAGGAGAATACACTTGTGAAGATCTGACCTAGAGGTCTGCCATCCCTGCACATCCCATCTCTTCTCTCTGTCTTCGTATCTCGTAGTTGCCATTCCGCTCTGTAAAGCTGCATTCACAAATACCACGTTACGTATGTAATTCAGTGAGCGAGAAGTTATTCAGCCTAACGTCATCAAACATAAAGTCACACAGCCTATAACTCTTTAGCCTAAATTTATATAACCTAATATCGTTCAGCTTACAGTCACTCAGCCTAAAGTCTCTCAGTCTAAATTCGTACAGCCTAAAATTATTCAGCCTACAGTCACTCAGCCTAAAGTCATTAAGCCTAAAGTTATACAGACTAAAATATATCAAGTCCAACTTTAGACTGAACATTTTTAGGCTGAGCGGCGTGTACCCATTCTGGCCAGAGCTTAAGTGTGTTCACGTGGAAAAAATTCATAACCTTATATTTGTATGTATTGTGACAACATTTTCCACTTGTAAAATATTTTTTTAGCACTCGTAGTTTTCCCATAACAGCATGTCAGAGTCAGAATTTACAAGTTACGGTAACATGGTAATAAGAATAACTAAGTGACTTTTTTGTCGAATAAAATAATTTACACTGAAATTATATATTTTGAGTTACATGCCAAAATATTTAAAAACACAAAAATTTCCTTTTGTCTTTTTTAAAAATTGCCGTAAATGAAGTAAATTGTTATCATTCTCAGATTTTTAGAAAGTTCAAAGGATTTTTTCATTGTGTGTTTTTAAATATATTTTAGCAGATGATCTAAAATATCTAACTTAAATGTAAATTGTTTCATTCGAGTAAGTCACCTGGTTTTTGTTATTTGCCGTAACTTGCACATTTTGACTTTGACACGCTGTTATGAGAGCCAAAAAAATTTTACAATTAAAAAATGAAGTTACAAGTAACGTCTGTAATACGAACAATATGCCGTACAAATACAAAATTATGAATTTTTTCCACTTGAACGCCCTTAAAGATGTTCAAGTGCGATAAAAACATAATTTTATGAAGGACTGTTAGTTTTGTAGACAGTACTAGTGAGTACATTTAGCTCTTATGAAACAATTTTAGCTCTCATAGTTATCTCATAACGGGGCGTCAAAGTCCAATTTTGCTTGTTACGCTGCCATGAAAATAGCGGAAGCTAACTGACCTACTTAACCAAAATAATTCTCTGTGAACTTGCATTCCATGAGCTATGCAATAAAACATCAAGATACCCACAACGTAATATTTAGAATTTTAAAATAATCGCAAAAGTACAGAAAAATTGCAAATTGAGCCTTTTTTTTTTCAAGTACAAAGACAGTTCGCGGGGTTTTTCAAGTATTTTACTACGCTGTCCATAGTATGTTATTTCTGTGAATTATTTCACGTACGTAAGTCAATTCGTTTTTACAATCTGCATGGCAGCAAAACATGCAAATTTTGACTTTGATGCACCGTTATGAGAAAACTACGCCGCGGTTAAAATTGTTTCGTAAGAGGAAAGTACACTCACAAGTATCGTCTACAAAACTAACACTATTTCATAAAATTATAAAATTATGACTTTATCGCACTCGAACATCCTTAAGAGGCCGTTGCAGTGTTTTAAGCGCATGATTGCAACCCGCATTAACCCAATGTAAGTCAAGACTAACCTTACTGTCGCTATAGCAATGAGGGTACTTTATATATTAACATTGTCATCGCGTTTTACCAAAGGCACTGTCGTTTTTATTTTCTCTGCGTTCACCGAAGTCAAGTGTAAATAAAGGTTGACTACAAATTAAACAAAATGTTTCTTTGTATCACGTCGATGATGTAACCACTTTTGTACTTGATTTTTCAGAATGCAGCTCGAATTAAGAAAAACTGAATTTTATAATTTTCCTATGCGCAGTACTTTTATTGGTATTACGATGGTAAGATTAGCCTTTATTTATATGGGTATATTGTGGGTTGCATAAATGCGCCTGAAACACTGGAACAGACGTTTAACATCGAAGTCTTTAAGGCTCGGGAGGGGTGATGTGAGGTGAGTATACATCAGTGCCGGAATAAAGGGGTGGGGAAAACGGGAGATCACCGAGAAAACCCGCTGACCAACGGCATCGTCCGACACGATTCTATATGCGAAAATCCGGGGACCAACCCTGCCGGGAATCAAACAAGGATCGTCTTGGTGGGAGGTGAATGGTCTGACCATTCGGCCAACGCTTCCCCCAGTGAATGCATGTACTTGTAATATTAAATACGCCCATGAATTCTCAATCCCGCGTAGCGTGCGCACGTACGTAACAGAGTTGATCAGATTTGTATTTCGTACACTAAGTGGTGATTGTGAATCCATCTTAAAATTAGCCATAGGCACATAAAACTAAACATTATTGTAATAATATTTCATTTGCTTATTTTGTCGTATATCATTTTATATGTTTCGCTTCAGAATAATTCATTAGTTACAGTTTACTGCCGAATTTCCGACATTTTTCACTAACCAAAATAGTTTTTGGACACTTGAGTCCTTCGTGTTCTGAATCCAATGCCGAGAAATCTTACCTCACGTTCGTGCTCGCGTACTTACGTACGCCAAGTGTGGCTGTGAATCCAGCTTAAGAGAGAGAGAGAGAGAGAGAGAGTGCGATCGATCTTGTGACGAGGAGACGGAACTTCGAACTTGGCAGAGAGACTTTATGGCGGGGCAACGAGGGGTGAAGGGTGTGGACGAGGTGATCTATCAGGAAGTTGTGACTGGTCTTGGTCTATCTCGGAGTCAGCAGGCCAGTACATCTGGGAAGGGATGTCCTTGGGGAGGCGCCGTGGATCATCCCAGGACCTGACATCCTTCTTCTACCCCCTCAAGGACGTGAGGAATGCAACCAGTGTACTTCTGTGAGACTTATCTCCAGCTATCTCGGAACCGCGTCTCAAGGATACTCCGCCAAGGTTTATGTCAAATCTTTTCATTGCTGGACATTTAGAGATGAAATTCAAGACCAAACATTTTTTTTTTTTTTTTTTTTTTTTTTTTTTTTTTTTTTTTTTTTTTTTTTTTATAGAATTTCTGTACGAAGTTATAAATTTTTTTTTCAGAGTTGTCAGCATTCAAGGACATATCAGAAATTACAGTAAACTAAGCTGTATGAGTTTGTAGAATATCTCGTAAGGAATTATACTTTCACCTAAAACAGTTTTCGAAAGTATCGCATAAACATACTCAGTATAATTGCAATTTAACACTCTATCGTAAAGTGGACAGTCTATACCATACATTTTCATGAACCAATTGATGTTGTAAACATGTTTTATTAATGGAATAGCAGTTATTAGTTATATCGTGTGCTAGTTTAAATATATTTTAAGCTCTGGTTCACTACAATTGGACTGCAATTGTGAGCTTTGCAACAGGAGATAGATGATGACTAGTCACTCGATTCGCGTTGTGATTTAGTATATCTTTTAAAGACTATATATGGTTCAGAATAAATTAACTCTCTTGAATCCCTAGTTGCTTTCTTTCTTTAAGGGTGTTTAAGTGGATAATAACTGTATTTTTTATATTTGTATGAAATAGTATCAGTTTTGAAGACGTTACTTGGGTGTATATTTTCCTCTCACAAAAATCAAATTAGCTCAGTAAATGTTTCCATAATGACACTTAAAAGTCAAAACTTGCTCGTTTTTCGTTCTAATAAGCCGAAAAAACCAATCCAAATAATTAAATTAAAAAATTTCACACTGAAAATATATATCACGGGCAACTACTTGACATGTTTTACAATCCATTACAAAATAATTTTACATTTGGAAAATTGTTTTGAATATATGATTTTTTTTGTCTCGTTTATCGATTATTTGGAAAATACAAAACTTTTTGCAGTTTATTATTAATAATGTCAAGCATTAGCCCGTGACACTTATTTTCGATGTGAATTTTTTTTAATTTCATCTAGTTCATTGGTTTTTGTGGCTTATTAGAACTAATAACGTGCAAAACTTGACTTTGTATTGTCATTATGGGAAAAATTGGTTGAGCTAAATTGTTTTAGTAAGAGGAAAACGTACTTACGTGTAATACCAACAAAAATACCTCTATTTCATACAAATTTTAAAATTACGATTTTTCCGTACTTGGACGACTTTAAGATAATTTAGATTGTCCTGTCACACTTTAATACGAACCAAAAAACGTTGTGCTGTACTCAAAAGTTTACTTATGAGGTCACAGTACATATTATTATTTTAACAATGGTTCTAGACATGGACTTCAAAAGTGCTCACTGTATCGCTAACCGCCTATAGCTGAACTTGCAGGTACACGCCACTCAGCCTAACATTTTTCAGCCTAAAATTAGGCTGGATATATGTTAGGCTGAACGACTGTAGGCTGAATAATTTTTGGTTGCACGACTTTAAACTGAGTGAATGTAGGCTGAATAATTTTTTGTTATACGAATTTAAGCTGAGTGACTGTAGGCTGAACGATGTTAGGCTGTGTAAATTTAGGCTGGACGGTTTTAGGCTGTGAGACTTTAAGCTGAATGACTGTAGGCTGAGTAACTTTAGGCTGAATAGGGTCGAAGATAAGGTTTTAAACTGAACGATTTTAGGCTGTGTGACGGTCGCCCGAACATGCTGCTCGCTCACAAAAACGAAGATCAAGGCACAAGGACATAACGCTTGTCAGAGGGAAATAAAACACGGGCGGGAGTTAGAGCATAATTGCACTCACCTGTCCATTTGTTGACTCGTCAACAGGCCGAGCCATCCGTATTAACAACTTTGCGGGCGCCCACATAACTTTCAAATTAAACTAATCAGAAATCGGAACAATCTAGTCAAATTACGTAAATGTTTTACAGTGTATTAATGACCTATCTCGCCAATGATACTATGCATTAAATTTCTCTATGTCAGTTACTTAAAAAAAAAAATTAACAATATCCTATCCGCTACTGACAGGAACAAAATGCAGGGCAAAATGAGTAAGCGAGGAACTTTTTTTGTTTTTGGAGATAGATGGCAGTGTCAGTAGACGAAAGAAAGAGGAATCTTAATTTGAAATTTTGATGTCTTTCTTGGAGGTGGTAGGTATATAAATGTACACGGAGGAGAATTTCTAGTTAATGCACGGGCTACACCAGCGATCCAACCAAAATTCACTTCCTCTCTCTGTTTACTACACAGCGTTAATTTTGTTTACTTTAAATATATATTATGTATTTGTTATGTATAATGTACACAAACGTTATTTCATTTCAAATACTAAAAAAATTATTGGCCCAAAAATAGCTGGCTGGACGTAATCTACTAGGTTTGTTATTAATTAATATGTGATTCTGGATCATTTATTTTGTATTATGGTTTGTGTCGATAATGTTGCGATGTTCTAAACCGAATTCTGTGATCGTTCAGACAACGGGTTTCATGTTGTTCAAATTTAATTTTTCAAAGGAGAGGAATGCAGTTTTGCTACAAAATTATAGATGCGACAGATGGAAACCGACATAAAACATTAGGGTTAACTTTAAAGTAAAAGAATGATTACAGAAACATAGTTGTCACACTTAACGATATAACGAATGTAATAAAAGTAATTTTAAAAAATTAGGTGCGCTTTGGAAGAAACTATTGAGATTCACGCGTGCAGACGGTCGGAGAAAATTTAAGCCGATTGACCGTCTATATACTTGAAGTATGAAATACTCCTGCAAGACTGTTCTGTGAGACAGACTCTAAGGTAAGATAAGTGGGGTTTACGTCTCGCCGACAGCGAGGTCATTATAGACGGTGACACAACTTGCTACAAGGACAGGAGCTGGGAGAGGAGTCGGCCATGGCCTTTGTTAAGTAACCATCCCAGCATTTGCCTGGGGAGATTTCGGGAAACACTGGAAGACCTAAATCAGGATGGTCGAAACCGGGGAATGAACCCTGGTCATCTCGAATGCGAGTCCAACCTGTTACCTTTCTGTCACATCGCTTGGTAAGATTCTAAGAATAAAGTATATTAAATATATATTATTTACCCATGCAAATTCACTTTGATGACGTCAGTTGTTTCTCCTGTTTTCAACAAAAATACTGTGATAATGGAGCACAGCTAAGTTTAAACATATCAAAATACATTTCCGAAATTATGTCCCCAACCCAGACAGCAGAAAAAAACTTGCTACAAGCTTGTAGCAAGCTTGCCAATGCAAGCCAGTAACCTTGCAGCAAGTATTAAATGCAAGCCAATAAACTTGTTTTAAGCCTGCTGCAAGTTGCCTAGTTTACACATTTCTAACTTGCTGCAAGCTTGATTTGTAAGCTTGCTGCAAGCTTAATTTGCGAGACTGCTGCAAGCTTAATTTGCCAGCCTGAAGCATAAATCAAATTACATTTTCTGCAATATTTTCACTATCATTCAAATTTACATCATAAATATTGCTTGTTCATCGACTTCTGATGTTAGTTACTAAACATTAAATTTCTGCTCCTGTGCCAAGATTGGAACCACTGGCCCCTTGCTTTCAATGCAGGAGTGCTAACCACTGGACTATGGCGAATACTTAAAAGTGGTGTAGTAGTGAGAGTCGGTTGTAAGATAACGAACTTTGTTATGGAAATGTTGATGTTTGTGGGTATACTAACAATGGTAAGGATATCAGTTTACTTGTAGTTGTTTTAGGTAGCATATGAAACAGTGTTACTTTTTAAAGGACTTGTTTATTTACAAAGTTCAGTTTAAATCTCAAGTTCAACCATTATTAATGGCACAGAACATATTTCATTAATTAAGATTACTAAGGAAAATTTCAGTACAATATCAGCTTAGTATAGGGGACAGGATGCTTACAGCTTATCACATGACCAGTCTTGCTGTGTAAGTGTAATTAAAGTCAAATACACCTTTGTCGCAAACTTGGTTCAGGTTTGTAACATGAGTTCTGAGCAAACTTGCTATGGCAAGTTAAATTAAAGTGAAATATAAACTTACTGCAAGCTTGATTCAGGCTTGCAACAAGTCTCGTGAGTAAGCTTGCTATGGCAATCAAAATCAAGTGAAATGTAAGCTGGCAAGCAGGCTTGCAGCAAGTCTGCTGCAAGTTGCCTAGTTGACACTTTTTTATAGTTTTGCAAGCTTACATACTAAACATCATTTAAGGTTAACTTGTAAGCAATCAAGCTTAACACAAGCTTGCAAGAAGTTTAACTGTAAGCATTTTTCTTAAATACACTTGCAGAAAGCTTGTCAAGCTAAATAATACCTACGCCAGCATAAAAGTTTAAGTTAAATGCAAGGCTTGCAGTAACCCTACCGAAGCAAGTTTATAACTGCAAGTCAAATGCAAGGCTTTCAGTAAGCTAACATGTTGTGTGGGAAATAATTATTTTATAGGTTAGTGATCATGCTGGTCTTTACAAGTTTAACTTGTTACTTTTTAAGAAAGTTAGATTAAAAACATCTGTGACCATGAATAAATAATTTAATTTTAATCCAAGAATCTAATTTGTTCGGAAATATAAAAATGAACGTAATTGAATAACGATAACATTTAAAACTTGTTTCAAAAAAGGCAAAGAATAATTAATTTTCAGCTATGAAAACTTTATCTTATTGTTTTGTTCGTGAAACTTATTCAATGATGGAATTAAAATAATTGCTGGACGGTCACAGTGCAAGTCATGTTAACACTAGAGAAGAAAATGTACCAAAATACTTAATGTCAATTCATTGTTACTAAAACTGTTATGTGCACTGATTCCCGTTTTAAGCCAATTTGAGCTGCGTCTAAACCATGTTTATATCTGGAGAGCAAAATCAGAAAAGCATGGCTTTCACTGAGTTTTCTTTTCGTAGGTAAACACGTCGAACACAGTTTTAGAAGTATCTCTTAAAAGAATTTTCTCCTAATACGCTTCAGTAACGATCATGCTGTTACAAATTTTTGGCCGGGATGTGAATGATAAATAAGCTAGAGATGAAAAGTAACAGAGTTTGTTAAATATAGAAGATACAAGGAAATAACAACAGCAATACAGAAAAAGTGGCAGTGAAAGGGTTAGGGTGAGGTGACACTGGAGATAGGTAAGGGATCGCTCTCCTTCCCTAAAGCAACAGTGACTCACAGCTCGTACCGCCGTTGAAGGTAGGGCAGTAGCCAGAGGGTCGCACCCAGACTGGAACCCAGAGCCCCTAGGTGCGATCGCTGTCCGGAGCACGAGCGTCTCCAGGCGACTCTTTTCTTCAGCTCCCCGGTAGCTAACTCGATGTTTATAGCCCACCATTCTTCGCACCCCCCTCAGGCCGTCAAAATCCTCCCATCTGATCGGCTCCCGGCTATGCGCAAGGGTGGAGCAATCCCTGCTGAATCCAGGAGCTTTGCAAGGATGTTGGGTAAGTGTTAAAGCCCTCTTAACTCCTCAAGTCATCAGATTCCTAGGACAAATTTGTTACTGCAGTCCTCATCTTTTTTGTGTCTTGTTGATTACCCAGCACCCACTGATAGCCTTTCTGTGACGCCGCTGACGCCGCAGGGTTGCGACGCAGTAACAATGTACAAGATGTACAGGACTCTTTAAGGGGATCAGAGTATGGAGTTAAGCAGAAAGAATCTAACCCACGTTGTAATTTATTTAGAGATAGGAATACCACGTAGGAGAAGGTCGAGTGAAAGTGAGATATTTTGGTCAGCATTCAAAAGTGCACAGCAGATAAATAAACGCTAAAAATATCAACTGATTTCTACGCTTTTTTTCGAATCCAATATGGATAAAATACTGAGTGAATACCCTAGGTAATGGTATTTGCCAAATTTATGAGTAAATATTTATTCAAAATTACTAATTCGTTACGCGTGATCTCTTGCGCCGCAGTTAAATGCACGAGGTTCCGGCGTCAGAGATTGTGCCTCAGAAGTTCGTAACACTAGAAACAACGTTGGCTATTGTTTGGCTATTGTTTACTTTTCGCAAATTGGCTTCAGGAAACCTACAGTTATAAAATTAATGCTTTTATCGTTGAATTATGTACCACGTCCTAGGTATTCAATCCTGGTGAGTAGCCACAGCCACTGGAGGAGTGAAGAAGCCACATCGCTACAGGCCTGGCACCGTCGTCCTGACATAAATCATGCGATACCAGAGGAGCAGCGAGCTGCTCATCCGTTACCTGTCTTTCCAGCGCTTGGTGCGAGAAATTGGCCAGGACTTCAAGACGAACCTGCGTTTCCAGAGCTCGGCCGTGATGGCACTGTAATATACAAGCGAGGCCTACCTGTTGGGACTGTTTGAGGACGCCAACGTGTGTGCCATTCACGCGAAGAGGGCCGCCATCATGCCCAAGGACATCCAGCTTGCTCGGCGAATCCGTGGGGAGCGTGTCTAATCGCCCCGCTGCTTGCAGCCTGAATGAAGGGGCGGGGGAAACGGGAGATCCCCGAAAATACCCAACGGCATCGTTCGGCACGATTCCAAAATGTGAAAATCCGGGTATCGTCCCCGCCAGGAATCGCACCAGGGAGCCTCCGCTCGAGTTTTTAATCGTATGCGAGTTGGAAGCCGAGTGGTCTTTTTCAGGGCATAAAAGTTGTTTTATCTTTCGGCCTTTCATTCTTTTAAGTTAAAGTGGAAAAAACGTTTCTCCATGTCCTAAAAAACACCAGTCGGCTTCCAACTCGCATACGACTGAAAACTGGAGAATACGACCCTTTGGGGCATATGCTCGAGTTTTCAGTCGCATGCGATTCGGGAGCCAAATAGTGTTCTTTAGGACATAGAGAAACGTAGAATACTGAGAAACCGAACGGTAAAACATTATCTTTGTACTGAAATAATTACTCGGCTTCCAACTCGCATATGACCTAAATCTGGAGCATAAGGCCCCTGGATCGCCTTCGTGGAAGGCGAGTGCTCTATAGTCTCGGCAAAAATCACGGCCCCAAGTGCGTACGAAATAAGTATATAAAATACACTGAAGTATTAACTCACAATATTTTAGTAAAATTAAGAGGTCAGGAAATGTGGTTTATACAAGATTTAGATACACGCTGTAAACTTTGACCTTGAATATTTAATTCCCTGTGAACCTGTGGGCTGGCTCCTTTGTGCATAACTACGTACAGTTTTGACTGTCATTTATAAGTGATGAGACTTAAATGCATTACATCAACCACTTTAAACCTATCTTTGTTTATTATTTATATTATTTTATTAATTGCATATATTTTTCTGTTACACCTCAGTGAAATGTGAAAACTATATTACCAAATCGTTTATTTAAAAACTTAATCACAAGTCAATTGTTAGAACAAAATAAATTAAGGAAAATTCTTTGAAACGTTTGTACATAAAATCGGTAAAGGTAGTGCGTTTTACAACGTACATGTTCAATATAATTTACGTGTACCGCAAACACTACTTTCGTTTACTTTCCTTGCTTTGCGATAAAACCTGCTGTAAACATACGGGGGCTTATTCATAGTCCTTTTTGACCCGGACTAGTGCGGGATTATCGTCGGACTATTTTTGTCTAATTCATAGACGCGGACTGACGCTAGTCCGAAGATCATCTTGTGTTAGTCCGGTCTAACTCTTAGTTCGGACCAAGGGTAGGTTTAACGATGGGCTAAGTCGACAATAAACATGGTGGACCTTTAAAATATAAGACAACATCTGTGTTATATATGCCGTATATGAAATGCAATGAATATTTTACAAAAAAAAATATTATAAGCCTACATTGATAATTTATTTAGTCATAAGCACTAATTACTAAATTTAAAAATGTCAAATTCAAACTTTGTGAGCAAAAATCTTATTGCGTGTTTATTGTACCGTGTAAGACATTTAAAACCAGCAATAATATTTTATCAGGCCTAAGAAGATGGGAATGATTGCTACCAGCAACATTAAACCGTAAATATTCGAGTTGCGTAAAAGACTTCGCAATGTTGTGTTTATTTCGAGGTTTTCATATAAATAAATATGTGTTTATCCCCTCATGAATATATGTGTCTCGGCAGCTGACTAGTAGCCGACTCCCCGTAGCTCAGCTGGTTGAGCGGTCGACTTTGATACGAGGGGTTCTGGTTTCGATTCCCAGGTATGGCTGAGTGTAAAATTTATGTTCGTCCGTTTGAGTCATTTCGATTGTCAAAGTCAATAAAACTGTCAGAACTGGGGATTTGTCTAATAATAAAAATGTAAAGAGGGGAATGTTTGGAAAATAATGGCATGGTACTGGCAAGGTAACTCACAGGTTGCGAGTTCAAGCCTTGTCAGATGCAAAAAAATTTTGTTGTTTAAATTTTTTTAGTTTTTAATTGTACATAACAAAAATAATGCAGTTTTCTTATTTTGTAAATTCATTTATTCAGTACTTTCTGTAACTAAACGTTAAATTCTGTCTACTTCACGACAATATATTCTGTAATATTTAGCATGGAATCTCTATTTTTACACATATTTCCTACGTTTTTATGCGGAATTTTTTTGTTAAATTTTCTTGTTAGTTTTTTAGATAATGCCCCATAATGCCACAGCATTTATCGTTCTTAAATAAATTTCGACTTGTGAAATATACATGTTTATGTATTGGTAGTGTAGATTGACCAGATATATTAGCTTTGAATTCTGCTCTGCTTTTACAGTGTGTGTAATGAATTCCCTCCTCCCCCCCCCCAATTCTTACTCATGTTTCATCAACAGTAGTTTAAAATATTGTCTTAAAAGTCGATTATTTTACCACATACAAACTTTTGTTTGTTATGATTTTACTGTCAGTTTGGAAGTAATATCGATTAAACGAATATGATTTCGGTATCCTGCGCCTATTAATTTTGTAGTTTAAGAAATTAAATATATATATATACATTTCACGAAGACTTGAACTTACGACTGCTAAATTAGAAAGCGAGAGCGTTACCACTGCTCTACAGTATCCACAATGATTTTGGTATGAAAAGGTAAATATACTTAATTTTTTATTTACAGCATATCTTAATAAAGTGGCTTATTGGTAGAAAATGTTCTAACATCGTCACAAAATATTCATTATGTGACATAACTGAAAGAATATTTCGGGGTATACGTAATCGAAATTTAAATTAATTTCACTAGCGAAAGCTTATGTCAAAAAGTGAAGTACGCATGCGCGAAGCATCTGGCAACAGTGTACAAGGCTGATCCCGCGACTATTTCTAGTCCGGCGTTAGTTGGTGTTAATGAACAAGGTAACACTTGGTCCGGACTAAGCCAGGACCAACCCTGGATTAACTGGCACAAGATGGTCTCAGGATCTTCTCGGAACTATCTCTCGTCTCTGAATAAGGGCCACGGTATTTCACTATTGTGTTATAAATAATAATAAAAAATAATCACTTTATACGATTTCCACCGCTCGACTGAGTAGTTAGAGCTCCTAACTGGCGAGTAAAACGTCCCGGGTTATATTCTTGGCAGGGATGATCCATATTTACAGTTGCCTCTCTGGATTCCGGACTAGGTGTTGTGTTATCCTTTCATATACATACTGTGGAAGACAATAGCGAACAACCACACTATTACCTCGTCTATTCGGCCACAGAGGACGTCGTAGTTCCCATCACCCGCCTTTCCCTGTGGTTCTTAACTTGCCTTCGTGCAGAACACTAGTTGTAGAGTGGAAAAGCTAAATGATCTAAGTGCCAAAGTATCAGAATGTGAGTTTTGTTCAGCAAAATAATCTACGTGCCCGCGCCAATATACTGCAATTGGATCTAAGTGCCAGGCGTGTTTCAAAGAGTTTTGGCGGTGCGACAACAGATGGTACAACCTGTATGTCCGCGGGCTCTTGCAGCGCTAATTGATCTAAGTGCCACAAGCTGGGAGAACGTAGATACGAGATTATTCGTAGTACCGGTATGTAATGTGTATGAAAGGTTAGAATGGAGGATGAAAATAACATTTCAAACATTACGAAATAACCTGCTTTCAGTAGTGATGAAAGGAAGTCAAAGAGGTGCACATACGTACGAAACAGGCAAACGTGTGGAGGGATACCAGGCGCGAGACAAAAGTGCAGTACAGAGACAAAATCGGAACGAGTGCCAACAAATGAGGTTAGTTTTCGTTGATAATTTGTGTGTCTGATGTTAATTCATTTATTGAGTAAGCATGTTCTACTAAAAAACTATTCTAGTGGTAACACACAGGGATTTTATCACATGTTTGGGGCCGTGGTTGGCCGAGGGGTCAGAACTCTCGTCTCCTACCAAGGCGATCCGGGTTCGGACCCCGGATTATTGCATGTGGGAATCGTGCCGGACGATGAATAAAATACATACAATTCAAGTCATGTTACCAAGAACTGCATGTTTAACGAAATTTATGAGATTTGGAAAAATATTCACACTAGAATAATAATAAAGAAATGTTGACCGTTAAAAAAAAATATCATTGAATTTTCAAAGTACATAATGTTATGTCTACTAACAAAGTGTGCATTAAGTTTAATGAAATTTGGTACGAGGATACATAGATACATACAAACCGGTAGGTAATCTTATAGGACACATTTTCCTTCGAGAAGCATACCAGAACATTTAAAACGTCGTTATGGTAGTATGTAGGCAGAAATATGAGAGACGGGAAATATTACTGATAGTAGACGAAAGCCATAAATTAAAAATAATGTCGAGTAATTTGCTACATTCAATTATTAGAACTTACGTAAATGTACACGGTAGCGCAGAATTCATGAATTATTATCACTGGTTCATATTAAACGTTTCGTTTCGAAGTACATCTTTATATATTTTAACCTTTATTACAAGTAATTAAATTTTGGTGAAATAGTTTCGTGTTCCAAAATTTCATCACTTTAAAGAGTACATTTCAAGGATTCTAGTGGGACGCGACTGTTTTAATGTGGTTTATCCAGAAATATTTTACTTAAAGATTCAGAGGAGCATTTTTGAGACCGTACTTAAGTTTGAAGCAATAGTTTTGTGTTGAATTTCTTTGATGTATACGGTACACTACACTGAAGTATTTTAAAACAGTGTTAAACAGTAACTGTTAGTTTTTTGTATTCTAATCCCTTACCTTGTTATGAAATTTAACGTCAGGAACAGCATAGCGGTTTATTGTAAGGTACAGTTACACGTTTCGAGAAGTAAGGGTGGTATTGTTTGTAAGTAAAATCTTCAGAATTTCTTCATATTCACACATTAAATATTTCTATATTCAACGAGTATTACATTATAACTTAATAACTTTAATACCTACGCAACAATACATTTAGTTGTAAAAGCCTTGCTATTCCATATATCAGTAAGTGTCGGATACACAGGTAAGTTTAGCGCTTATGACACAACCCCGTGAAACGCAGTATAAATTTTGATCAAAAGAGTGTAGCCACAGTAGGTACGTAAATAACTTAGCCGTTCTTGTCCTCGACAAATAAGATATCGTACTTACTAGTAGATACGATGTTATATGTACAATGCGATACGATACATGCAAGCCACATACGAGTAGTTACTTGCAGTTATAAACCTGTGGCTGTTTAAGGAATCAGATAAATTACGAGTATATATCTCACATGCTAGATGAGTGATTTAATACTTTCACAGAATTTTGTAACTATAACATAATATTATAAATGTTTCTCAAAAATATTTAGGTAAATTATTATTAAAAATATAAATACCGCAGGCATGCACATGTGTTTCGCACTTCTAGATAAATAGGGGCTCAACTAAATAATATTATTCCAAGACATTGGCAATTGAAGTTTTAATGGAAAACAAATTTTGGTGTCAAAAACTTTCACTTTAACCGTAATACCACATTTCATGTTGGAAATATGCATGTTAAACAATTGTCAATACTGTTACAGTTTTCTAATTGTACCATTTCCCCCATAAAATGAGAAAAATAATTAACAATGACAAGTAATTAACTCAGAAAATACGAGGTGCTCACTAATTAAGTGTTAATGTTACCACCAGAAAGACCATTGAAAGATGCATTACAATAGTGGCCTACCTCAAAAAGACAAAATTTCGAGTTGTGCCCCTATTGATTGGAGGTGCGGAAGTTCAGTGATATTTCTAATACATTGTAATATAAGAATACCATTTCACGTTCCTCACATGTGGAAATATCAGATGACATATTGTGTGATATAAAGGTACCAGCTGTTTCCACATCGTTGTACAACACCTACCAAAATTAAAAACTGTCTATTAATTTGCTGTTATTTTGTAGTGAATATTTCATGGTTAGTTTATGTAACTCCTTTATACAAGACCATATATATTTTCAAAATATCAGGGAATTTTTCACATTCAGTTTTACAGTTAAAGTAAACTTTTTAAGGAAAAATGTATGGCTAGGTGCACTTAGGTCGATTAAAGTGTTTCTCTCTAAGTAATTAAACTCCGCATCCCATGTGTGTCTATTTCGGGCTATAAAATAACATCGTTAGTGTTTTTTAATTATTAATTTTTTACCGTTTTGTTTCTAGAGCCAGTTCTACTGCAAAAATGCCAAATAGAAAATATCGTTTATGCGTGTCCATGTTAAACGAGTTGAATTGCCCAAATATTTCAATTTGAGGCAAAAATTTTGACTTAACTGAAGTGCGTAAGTAACATCAACTACATTGATTGTAATATCAGCAAAGTAAATTTTGTTTAGCTATCAAATTTCATTCCTTAAAGCAGATATTCGTAGTGTAAATTAATTACTAACTGCTCCATTAAAGTTTATTGACCCTGAGAAACATATTAGTATTTAGGTCACAAAACACAAGATTCAATTTCAAAAACATCACATTTAGTGCACTCGTGTATACTTTTTGGTTAACATTCAAACATAAACATGTCTGGATGTACCTGTCTTTAGTTTTTGTATGCCTTATCATATGACAACTGTTTGTTTGCATTGTTTTGGCGCTTCTATAATATAGGACATATCAAAGAACGCCTGATTTTAATGAAAAATTTTTATTATACGCTGTATTTAAAACACGTTGCCTTTCGCCCATTACAGTGAATGATCACATTCTTTACATATTTTGGGATTCTACCTGAGAATCACTGAAATTAGGTGTAGTATTAATCAGATCGTGTTTTGATCAGCGTATACAAATCGAACAATAATACATTCAGCAAGAAACTAAAATAGAACTGCATTCATCTATACACGAACTTATCGAAATCAATTTTGCACAGTTTCCATTTGTTTGTAAAAATGTGTGCACGTACGCAGCGCAATAACATTCCGTCTGTACAGCACTAAGTTTATGACTTAGGCCTACTTAAGGTCATAAAAAATTATGTAATTTTTACTCAATATTTCATTGCTACTATACGATTGCGCTTATTCACACGCTTTAACCCAGCTCTAAGATTGACAGTGGAAGCTGTGTTAGAAAATTCCGTAGTAAATTTCATGATTTAGAATTTTTTAACAAATTTGAAAAGTTTGTTCTCAATTAATAAACCCTATATCGTAACTGTAACATAAAAAATTTGGCAAAAATTTAATTAAATTTAAGTTTACTACACAATTAACAAGGATAGCTGCAGCAAAACAATGTATACATTACAATGCCATTAATTAATGTCAGACTAGTAAGCTAGAAATAATGTCCTCATAACTTAGTTATTAAAAGATAATCAGAGGGATGGTGTCCAACGTGACATGCCTATGTTTGCGTTAGGATGTACTTTCAATTATGTTTTACCTATTTAAACCACAACACGAGTAAAAAGGCGACAGAATTCTTGACTCGGTGTCTACCACTTTAATTCGTGACGTAACTTTACTATTTACAAGGTGTTCATTCGAATTGGCCATGTTATGAGAGTATGGCTATAAGATGATAGTAAGGACAATGTTAAATGACGGTTTCATTGTCGCAATGAGATTTTCAAGGCTGTGCAGTGGTAAAATAATTTTAAAATAATATTTTTCACAAAATATGATTTTTTTTTAAATTTAAACATCACTGAGCCTACTTTGTTTCATTTTACGCCGGTCCCTTCATTGTAATCTATACAAAATTGCTAATTTGTGTCGTAGGCAAAATCGGCTCATTCTAGCGCACACAACTTGTTACGTTTACGTCCGTTAAGCAAATAGGCTATTAGATGTCGGCACCTTCAGTCGCCTACATTATTTAGTGTGAATTTTTTCAATTCGGTATGTCAGCTGGTTTTCCTGCAAAGCGTAAAACCGTTGTACGCAAATTCGTACTTTGATACGCCATTACAAAAATAAAATTGAAATCTAGAAAATTTTCACTACATTAAAAATACTTACAGTGTATGTCTGCGAAACAAACCATATCTCATACAAATATAAAAATTTTTAAAACAAAAAAAAAAAATGTCGGTCATGTGCCCCCTCGAAACAGTGATCCATCTTTTCCACTGCCTTTGCGATAATATATATTTTTTAAATCCTAAACGAGAGTGGATGTAAAAAAAACTGCTGTACAGCTTTGTTAATGAGAGTGTATAGTAGTGTGTAAATTATTATTTAAAGATAAAATGCACAAAGGTTTTAGTTAAACGTGCCATGAATGAACTAATTTACAATAATATATGTAATTTTTGTCTATAAAAATTAAACTACAAAATAAAAACAATTTTCAAGAAAACTGCTTGCGTTTAGGAATATAATGTAATTATTATGAAAGTTGTAGAAATAATGGATCATGGCATTGATACAGTTGCCGTTAGTTTACCTCCAAGTGGCCCGAAAGCTTCACCCTTCAGCGGAAACACTGCAGGCATGACTTAAGCACTTGCCTCAATAACTGTACACTAAGCTCGCAGGTTTGCAGCCCTGCTAAGAGAATAGTTTAGCGATCAAGTCTCCTGTGTAACTCCAGCTTTAATAGTTTGACGTAGTCACTATTCGACTCTCCGCTATTGTGTTCATATTCAGCCACAAGCAATTAAAGTGTGTGGTAATAACCGCTGAAAATCCCAATTTAATTCTATGCTTTTTTTTTTAAATAAGACACGAAAAAACTACAAAACAACAATCCTAGATAGGCCCAAAGATATCTGCAAACTTTTTGAGCTTCTACAGAAAACGATGTATGTGTTGAGTGTGATCTCTAGTACCGCAATTAAGGGTGCCGCCTACCCGCGCGTGAGAGGCTCAAAAGCGACGGAGCAGTAAGGTCGACCTTGAAGCGCGCATCAAATGCCGCGTCGCCTTAACGAGCCAAGCGCTGAACTAGCGTGCAAGCTAACCGCATTGAGCGGTGACCATATAATTATATTGGTGGAAAGTCTGCAACTAAGTTCAGTGCAGGTCGCAATTTGAGTTTCACATACATCCGGTTAGTACATTTTGAAGTACGGTAGTCAGAAAAGGCCGTTTTTAGTCATGTTGGAGGGCCTAGAAACAATGTTTTTAATGAGCGTGGCGTCTTAACAATGAGGTTCCGACCTTGTCTTAAGTTTGTTTTCTTTTCGTACGTTAGCACAATGGGCACATGTGGAATATTTTCGTAGAAAAAAAGCCTGTTTACGAACACTCTGCAGCGCATTTGAAGCGTAGGGTAGGCGGCCGCCTTAAGGTAGCTCCCTTGTTGGTTATATTTTGTGCGTTTGAATTCTAGACGTGCGGGAGCGATAAGGACGAGGCAACACGAGCAACGCCTCACTCTAGCCTCTAGGCGGAAGTCAACGAACTGACGTGCAATCTTCTCGTCCACATTGCACATGTAAAAGACCTTTGAAGGTGACCCCATTATTATATGACATATAATTGAATGAAACCTCGTTTTGTGTACGACTATGCCTCACAAAAGATTCTGCGTCATAATTTTCATACATAAAAAAGATCGAAAAATGTACCATTTTAGGTCGCATTTTTTTAATACAAATAATTGTTATTCTTAATTTATATGAGTATGACATTGTAGTCTGCAATGTCATTATCCACTGTTATTTTTTTTTTAGTTTGGTATATCATTTTGTTTTAGTGTAGTTTTCAAAACAGAAACATGCAAAATATGACCTTAACAAGCTATTACGCGAAAACTATGAGAGATAGAAAAATTTCGTAAGAGCCAAATTCAGGCACATTTTGTGTCCAAAATAATAATAAAAAAAAACTGGTATAGTTAGGAAAATAAAAAAAATGGCGAGGAAAATTGCGGTAGTCGCGCCCTTAATAATTACTGGCGAACCTTAAATGGGAACTCATGCGCAACGATCTTTTAATGATAGGCTATCCCTTAGCAGACTTCACTCATGTGCGTTTAGTATTGTTCGAATAGTATGGTATAGGTCATTCGGGATAAAGTGAGAACTAAAAATTTAACCTTTAACACGTATCACCCGCCGTTACTGCATATAATTCAACATTCACTATAGTTGTCTTACTGCTTGTAAGGTTGACAGCGAAATAACGCAATATAGCTCCGTGTAATATTTTTATTCTTATTTTGCTGGACTGATTGAAGCGTAAATACACGTTAAAAATTCACTTGCGATATTTCTACTGTAGCGCAAGGTAAATAGAATTAGCACTGTAATAGCGAATTTTACATTTTTCATGTCAGAATTTCATAAAAGCGAAGTATAAAATAATATAATATGGCGGCTGAATCCGAGCCACAACAGGGGACTTTCCTTAAAAATGTGTTCTGAATTACAATTCTACATACCGGTAATGCTATGTTAAGTATTTGTTAATAATTAAGATAAGTTAGAAAAATTAAAGTACGTTTAATAGTTACTTTAAGACCATATTTGTTTACATTTGTGTACTGTTTGGATTTGTGTAAGCGTTATTGGAAATATACTAATTATTAATTGATTTCAGACTCACGTCTGCAAATAAAGGTTACAGTCAGATCGCTAAAGAAGGCGGTTCACTAAAAATTTTAATTGTTTTAATTTTTTTTTATTTGTACAATGTATGGTTTGTTTTGTAGGCATATATTGTGACTGTAACGAAAATATTATTAGCATTAATAGTTTTGTATTATAGCACATTGAAGTACAAATTTGCATAAAAAGGTTAATGCAATAAAGGTAAACCAACTTACTTACAGAAAAAAAATTTACTCGGAAGAACAGAGCCATGAACTATGACATGACATGGTTACGAGCAATATTGACTTTTTCTTTTGTTTTCTGGCAAAATTTTAAACACACAAAAAAATTAATATGTTTTATGCTTGTCGTGTCATAGTCCATGGCACTGTTCTTTAGTGTGAATTTGTTCATTTTGGTAAGTAAATTGATTTTCCGTTAATGCATAAAACAGTTTAATGCAAATTTTGACTTTAATATGCTACAGGCTAACACGAAAATTATGAAAGCTAAACAATTTTTGTTACATTAAAAAATAGTCAATTCATATGCCTATAAAACAAACCATATATTGTACAAATTAAAAAAAAAATTAAAACAGTTACAATTTTCAGCGGATAGTAACCTTAAACTTAAGAGATTCTGTGAAGTGTGGATAGTTTGCAATAAAGTGAATGCTCTTGAAGACCTTGCTGTCTGGAACAATAGTAAAAAATATTACATAATAATTTATACCCAGATTTTGAGTATAGTACAATGTATACACTTAAATATCTACTAGCTTCGCTTTATTTGTGTTAAAAAATTATAGGAAAAATAAAAATTATCGGAAAGGAATAAGGTGGTTAGAATTTCAAATGAGCTTAATTTATCCTGAACCGCCTGTAATGCTTCATGTCACTACTGGCTATAAATTTCATAATTTAGTCGTAAAAATTAGTTACAAGCAAGCGCGCGTAAAAATCAGAAGTCTGGCAACTATTTCCTTATCGTCGGAAGAGAAATAAATTAAGGGAGTCAGGCCGACTTGTGTAGTTGTCCGGACGACCGCGTGGCAGCGCTGTCTGCAGCGCAGATCGATTGCGGCTTGGTCGTATAGATTGTGTGCGTGCGTGCGATGTAGCAGGTGGATGGGGAAGGGATGAGGGCCAGGGGAGGGGAGAGAATTGTGAGGTCGAGCCAAACAACCAGACGGCATGGAAATGGCTTGACGCCGAGGGAGGGGTGGAAGAGTTGAGAGAGGCGTGGGGGGAGTTTGAAGGGTTACAGGTACAAGGCCAATTAGTAGAACGGCGACAAACTCGTGATCCGCCGAAAGTTCTTAATTACGTCCCCCCGTCCCACTCCACTGTTCTACTGCCCCTTATCCACAACTCTTTCCACCATCACTTCCATCTGGTACGAGGGTGGATCCATCTAGCTTGAAGGCCAGGGTAAACTCCTGCCATTCTTGGTTTGAATGCCGCCTTCGCAGGGACAGGTCTTTGTCTTCGGGAGTGGATGGGCATATTTATACCCAGGTTTTTGTTGGGCATTGTGAACTTCCTGAGCATCTCGGGACTTGCAGATTAAATATTGTAATGATCTGAACTTTTCAATGCATACATGCTCATGTTCATTTTCGAATCAGAAACGGCGATAATAATATAAATATTAAAGACTAATTCTTCGTCTTCTATCTTTACTATGTACCATCGAACCAAATGTGATGAAACTTTGGTTAGTTTCTATTAGGGCGCCCGCGAAGACTTCTGTCGAAGAAAAAAAAAACATTTCTTTTTTTTTTTTTTGGAGGGGGGACCAAAACGGAGCAGAGGGGTAGAACAGGGTACGCAAATAATTCTAATAAAAAGAAACTTTGGTGAGTTGTGCATATGCCCGGAAATACTTATGCAAGAAATAAATAAATAATAATTTAAAAAAAAGTTGGGGGGCGCAAAACGGATTGGAGAGGCAGAATAGTATTCCCAAATATTTTAATGGGCATTACTATGAATGCCGGGGCAGTTAGTAAATTATACAATTAAGGCATCAGCTAGTGAAATTTCACTACCCCAGAGAATTATAAATTTTATAACCCTTATGTGTCATGAATAATACAATTCACAAGTAAATAATAATAAACAAGCACGTACAAAGTTAATGTAAACGAAAAGGTCTCCATACATAATTTTATGAAGTATAATGCACAACTTTGATTAAAATATTACGGATGTATTATTGCTGCAATAGTTCTCTTTGAGTAAGCAATTTATAATGTAAATACTAAACAAGTGTTATTTTATTTTCTTAAAAAAATGTTTGAATGAGCTTCTGTATGTGATTTTGTTAAACATATATTCTCGCTTATGTTTAGTATAAAATACTCACTCAGAGAGTTCGATTATCGAAAAAGGAGCTTTTGGGAAGTTAGTTGCGCACGTTTCTTTGCAATATAATGTCAGTTTTCGTAAAATATTACAAAATTTCGGGAAAACAATTAACTAA
>PNEQ01123830.1:41627-66606 GCA_003012365.1 Medauroidea extradentata
ATTTTTTTTTTTTTTTTTTTTTTTTTTTCGTTTGTAAATTTTATATCATGAGCTTCGTTACCGAGTTTTCAGATGAGCTTCTCTAAACCACTGTTAATTAAACTCGCGGGTTTAATTAAAGGTTTGAGACAATTTTTTCTTCTTCCAATCAAGGTTACTTTTATTTTTATATAATGAAATATTACGTTAAATGAGCAGTTTATTTCACCGTAAATTACGGAAAATATTTCCTCTGGCTACTCGCAATTGCGATTTCCTACAAAACATATAAGACAATTTTGCTGCAATTTTCCCACCATATGAATTGTTTTGTTTCCCTTTATAGCATAAAAACATATCATAAATTTAAAATAAGAGAAATAATATACGTCTTCCTGTTCTCATTTCCCTTAGTTCTATAGGATAGGCTCACAATTGTTTTGCAGTAACTTTTTCAAAATAAAAAATAGAGTATAGGAGGATGGTACAATTCAAATTACCATTGCTTTTACCCGTTAAAGTATACTGTGACAGAATAAATACAAGTGCTTTTAATTCCAAATTGTGAAACCGTGTGGCTTTATGCAGTGACTATAACTTGGAATTATTACAAAGTAATTGTCCCTTATGGCTTCTCATGCACTTAACGAACGGAGGTGAAGCAGTGTCGAAACAAACACCTCTAATTGTAAAGGGTCCAGGTTCGAATCCTGGTCCAGTTCATTCTAATTATTCAAGGGTTTCTGAAATTACTCCAGGCAAATGATGAAATGAGTTTTAAAATTGATTCTGACAGATGCCCTCCCCCTTTCCCTTGGTAGCCTACTTCAACTAAAATTGTGAAGCTGTTTCAAGACACGTTAGACACCCAGTAAAATTTATACGTTTTCATATAAATGCTACAGTAAAACAAAACTAACATAAACATCTTTGTTAAGAAATTATTATTAAATAAGTAATGTCTCTTGGCATACGTGTTTTCTTAAACACTGCCACTAGATAACTAAATATACACTGTTTTTTTAAATTGGAGTTTGTTAATTGGGACAATCTTATTGGTTTATTTCGTTTAAATTTTAGTTAGCCAGACCCATGTATCCCAATTGAGTATGTGTAATATTTGGACGTTTATTGGCGTTTGGGTGTTGAACTTTAAGTAAGTAACGATACATCTTGAAAAGAAAACACACATACATATGCATGTGTACAGTACCAGTGAAAATTTCACGACTACCCTGTGAAACTATGAACACATAGGATCTAAGCTACTGTCGCAAGATCCATGCCAATTTTTCTGTAACTTCTTATTCATATACGGATAGAATCTAGAGGATAGAAGTGAGTACACTATGCATAGTTAAATTGTTAGTAATATCGATAGTTGTTTCTGCAACACCAGAATTAACTTATTTTATAATATAAAAAAGTGTGTGTCTTATACATTAGGAGTTTAAACCACGTTCAATTTTTGAGGGTGTAGTAATAAGGTACGCTGGTATTTTGTAACTATAACAAAAATGGGGTGGAAAAAATTGCTGACAAAACAGTTGTATCTTTTACTTGCCCGTAAAATTAAAAAAAAAAAGGTATTTTAAAATTGAATTCATGAATGCATTACACGTACTGTACTGATACCGCAAGCGCACCAGACGTTTACTACTAGCATCAGCGGAAGTTGAACTACATACGGGAAGAAAGCGGTCTCAGGTAGCTCACTCGACAGTATTGTTAAAATTGATTGAAAGTGATTTTAAAAATGCACTTTATTTTTTACATTTTTCATACGGATAAAACAGCAAATGTTTCTCGCTATCTTTTTTTTTTTTTTTTTTTTTTTTTTTTTTTTTTTTTTTTTTTTTTTTTTTTTTTTTTCGGAATTATTCCGTTATTTCAAAATGACAAGCGCACTTTACTCCTTAAATGAAACATTCTACGTCGGTTTCACTTCACCAATAAAAGTCACACAATTATTTGTATATCAAAAATGAAGTGATTTTGTTGTTCTAGTATCATATTTGAAAATATATGGCTGTTTTGCTTAACATGGCGTCCCCATTGCTACTGTGGGTATTTTTTTATATGCGTAAGAAGAAGTTACAAAAAATTACAGTTGATTCCGAGGCAAAACTTATGGTACTATTTGGGGTTTCATGATTCTACGAACTTCGTACCTGTAATACCAATATATACACATATGATGATAAAGATTTTGGAGACAATTAGTGTGTTGGTTTGAATTACAGTGTTTATTACTTTCGAGAAAATGGTTCTACTGTTACGTTAATTTTACTTAGAAACTGCGTTTACATATTTTTACTGGATTCTGTTTAACGAAGGCCTTAATCCAATTAGATTATAATAATTAACAAACCACATGGTTGAGAAACCCCTGTGTTCTACATAAAATACAGTTCGGTGACTAAACATTTTTGTTTTACGAATTAACGACCTTGATAAGTAAAAATTACTCGACAGAAATCCAGAAAAACCTGCTGTAATGATAATTACAAAATTTTTATTTGAATCAATTAATTAGTTTTCTAATAATTGAGATTCTAAATATTGAACATTGTGTAATGAATTTTATATTTTGACTCATTACTCTGATTAATAGAACTTGTATGGAACACTATGAACTAACTTGTTTATTACCTGATATATGTGTAACAGTTGATAACAAAAAATACAATACAGTAATTTTACTACGGTGTGGTGTAGAGGAGAAAGATTGCTCCAGTGGCCCCCACAGAAACTTAAATGACGAAATATGCATGGCATTTAACAACCTGGAAGTGTGTAATTTGTTTTTTCTCTGGATGGCAATAAATCTCTTTAACTTTTGTAACCATGCAGTATTTAAACGTAGCATGCAATTTGTTTTAAATGCGCGTATATTTCACACAAACTGCCAAGTACTTACACCACGCCAGGGGAGATCACTAATGGCGCTTCATCACAATACACAACCATTTCATCAGTGAAAAAAATAATTTAGATACCACGAAAGTCTTGGTTAATCAGTCTCATGGTAAGAAAGAATAATATTTTTAAAATGTACGAGGAAATATGTTTTTTTTTTTCCTTAATATATTTTTGAGCTGCTAATAAGATATGTTATCAGCAAAATTACGGACAACTAACGTATGCTTATTAAGATTATAGTATGCTTTCCACAATGATAATCTAGGCACACTTAACAATGAAATGTGTCAGTTTGTTGTATATGACTGCCAAGTATCATCTTATCACACACAACGTAGTACGCAAAAAGAAAACTGAACGGTTCTTTATATACACCAATGCAAGCGAATGTTGTCGACGTAAAAAACACCAAACAAAACAAAAAAGTAAACCAGGGAAAAACCAGCACTAGCTATTGTCAACAAACATATGTAACATACATACAATTTCGGAAATGAATGTAATCGTATACAGAAATAAGACAAGAGAAAACAAATAAGAATGTATTACACTAACAATTCGCATCACTTGCGGAATTGAATAATAGTCGTTGTATGAAGAATAACGACAAAAAATAACAGTAAAATAAGTACATAAAGTAAGGTATTAGAAACATGGCAACAAATGTGAAGAAAGACAACGAACAAATGACCAGATACATTAATAATTAACATAGTTGGCACAACAAAGTGAAAACCGATGAAAAGTAGTACACTTCCTTCGACGACAACAGATGTTACGCTTCTAGAACTGAGACACGTTTTCTGTCTTCAGACATCTTGAAAGCAAGGATCATATAAATGAAACACGCCCACTTACAACTCAGCCAATGCCAGTGCAGCCACATCCTGATTGGCTGTGCAACTTTTAATGGGCAAATGCAGTGAGTAGTGAATAGAGTCTCTACACAGAAAGGTTTAGCAGGAATCGCACAAACAACACAAAAGTGTATGTATCATACATATATACTAATTGTGAAGCATTTCCTGCCTTCTTGTCCAGGTGAGTCGGTGTTTTCCCAAGATAGCTCTAAACCTTCTCATGTTCTGCTAATCACAGGAAGAAAATCATTGTTTTCAAAGAAGGCTTACATCTTTGAAAAGGTTTTCTTATGAATGGAAGAAGGTCTTATTCCTGTATGCAAACACGTCTTAAGAAATTGCATTAATGGGCATATAATGAACCAAGACTTAGAGATATGACAATGCTCCAAATGCGATTACAGAAATTTAACTATATAGTGAATGGTACGATTTTGAGTGTGTTTCTTGTGACAGCGTTCTAATGTTGTACGGTTTTTGTTCTAAGAAATTTGTACACAAGGAAAATATGGTTAAAAATAATGCTGCTACTACCTGCCCATACGCTTTGGGAATTGTTTACGAATGGTTTTATTGTTGAGCAGAATATAATTTTTTTTTTCGTTAAAACAGAAGGAAGTGTTTGGCTGTCTGTAGAAACTATTTAAATAGCTGGAATTCAGAGCGGTATTTTACTTTCATTATTTTGTTTGTAGTGGGTACGGCGGGAACCGAAACCAAAATCCTGTGTTTATATATTTTCCTATTCATTCCTTAATCTAGTTTCATAAAATTTGAACCAACATTTTTCACACGAGACTCAAATTCCTACACTATCAAATAGTTACTGTTTTATTTGTCAGTAAAACACAGAAGGAAATCGTAATTTAATAAAATGATATGACGTACGATTTTACGTATTTTTCCAATGCCATAACACAAAACATGTATTGAATAAGAAAACTTCCAGTCGAGATGTAAGATACGTTTACAAAAAAGCCTTCTTGGATAACAATGGATACCAAAATAAGTACCACACTATAAAATATATTTTTTCCCTTGACTGCCAATTTTTTTTCTTTCGTGAATTTCGTTCGATTGAGGCATGAAAAAATTCGTGTAAATTGGTACTTGCTGCTGTATTCCTATGTGGTGCATTGTGATATTGAAATAATTTGAAATACTCTTTAAGTGGTTGGTATATGTAGCCTAAGTCCGACCGTATAACGTATAAAACTGTTGTTGCAGCTAACATAGTTTTAAGCTATGTCATTTTTTTTATGTTTAGAGCTTTAAGACGTAATCCTACCGGCAAATGTTAAATAATTTTTTTCTGAATTTGTTTGCTCAAGTTTAAAGAAAACGTTTCCTACTGTAATCTTCCACAAGACTTGTTCTTATCAGTACTTTGACGTAGCCCTCTCAGGTCATGGACAAATTTTGGGTCTTGAGATGTTAAAATACGGTTTTAGAAGCAATTGGTGCGTTTAGCTCTTTCTATATTTATCATACAGAATTGTTTACGCCCGTTCCTGTACATGTTTTACTATGCGATGGTCTGCTGTGGGAATATATTCAGAATATTCATTACCAGGGGCAGGATATAATTAGCCCCAAAGCTTTACCCACGCCGTCCTTTAAAAAATGGGGTTGTTTTCGAATCTCTGAAAGCTTTTCACTATACCCTTGCGTGGTCGTGTTCCCACCCCTTGTCCTCTGTTTTTTTCCTCATCCCGACAGAGCGGTGTTAAACAACGGGCGGTTGAACCCCGGCTGTTAGCAGCGCCTCTGTCGGCGGCCGACTGGAACTAATGGTCCCGCGGGTCCATCCATTAGTGGCGAGGGAGCGCCTGCGCGTCTAGTGGCACGCAACCCTCTGTACAAAACTGTCCGGCAGTAAACAGCGATCGTATCTTGCAGGGGCGAGCCGATACTGTTTACCTCAGCTGTAGAATGCATAACCATTTTTTCTTTTAGTGGATGTTCATTTATTTTTATAGTGTAAATTTAATTTTCCGAGTATATATATTAAAAAAGTAATTTGATAGTTGTCATTAAGTTTTCAATTTTCGTAGAAAACAATCTGCTAGTTGGCTTTAGTACTTTATGAATTTGGAACACAAGCATTACAGTTTAAAAAATTGTGATGAAATTTAAGAACTAAACACTAAGGAGGAGTTATTGCCGAAACTGAAAACCTTAAGCATTTACGACTTCTTCTTGATTATCAATGCTATAAACTACAATAAAAACCTCTAATGAACTTTTATATACACTTTATAATGTTAAGTTACCAAATACGCATATATTATTTCATTAAACTAGTTAACTCTGGGTTTTTTAGCAATCAATCTGTGTGTTTACAAAAGTGATGTTCAGAAGTAGCAAACATTTCAGTTTTAAAAAAATTATGAGATTTATTGCACATTTTAAAATTAATCTGTTAGATCATATTTTCTTACAATGTTTTAGCAGTGAATGGTATTATTAACTATAAACTTAACTGTTTTAGTAACAATGATTGAGAATTACATGCTATGATCATTACATTATTTTTTTAGAGAAAGTTTTGTGCCAAACGTTATGTAGGTATTCAATCACAGGCATTTTATATTTCTTTAAATAACGATTAAATAGCTCTGATATAATTTTGAAGTACAGATTTATAAATCATTTCTTATCTGTATAGTAATATAAGGCTTGCGTCTGTGATACTAATCATTATTCCGTGAAAATAAATGGTTTATTTTCAGAATCATTTAGCAGAGTGCTAAAACTTTTTAAGGTGGATCATCAGTAGTCATAATAGATTATTTTATTTTTCACTTATATTAAAATTCTTATAGGAAAGGGTTAAATTTGCGGTTATAACAGGAACTCTGTTTATCATGCAATAAGGTACAAACATAACATTTAAACATTTAAAGTTTGCTTAGGTCCCAGTAAATCAAACAATTAATTTTATGTTCCTAATTTGCTGTGATGGTTGCTGTCCGAATATATGTTAAATCTACAACTGCAGTGCTCTTACTGTAGCTCAAGTTAAGTAGAATTGATGATGTAATGGCAAATAATACACTTTTCGTCTAAAAAAGCGGAGATAAAAAAATTCAATATTACTCCTAATGTCCCACCTTTAAGCGGCAGCGAAGATGAGCTTGCGAGTTTCGACCACCTCAGGCATGCAGGGTTATACAAGATTTATATATATACTGTATTATATATGTGTGTGTATGATTCACTAGTGAATACAGCTGTTTAGAGCCCAAAAAACAAATTTTTTGACACAACACTGACTTTGTGCTGTATGCCACTATAAAGTACTAAAAACTGTGTTCATGTTAACGGCGATAGGTAAATTTTGACAAAGCGTGGACATAGTGTCTTATGCCTCCAAGCTACATATAAATAAATATATATATATATATACATACATATATGTATTCAACCGACAAGTTTTGTGGAACGATTCTCTATGCAAAGTAAGGTAGGTTTACGTTAAACAATTTGGCCAAAAGTACATATTAACGGAGTTATTGGCACTTGGAAATTTATATCCATAAGCAATTATATATAAAATATCGCAAATCACTGTAGGTACACAAAATACTTAAGTTGCCTATACGACCAGAGCTATATGCCGTGTTTGAGGTGAGAGATAAGAGCTAAACTGGCTCCTGCGTAATTAACAGTGTAGCCTTTATGCCAATGATACGATGGCGTGAGTCCTTTGGTCGTTTACTTTTTACTATGGGACATTTTGTATATGAACGTACTATTTTATCTGCAGAAAATTCATAGTTTACATACTGTAGCGCAAGCTTCTTTATTTTTGTTCTACGATTCCGGTTGATACTTTTTACATGGCCGCTGTCTGAAAAACTATTCTTAACCCTTTTGAGATACCCAGAAACCACGATTCTAAACAAGATATAAATATAAAACAAAAATAGAGAACTATAAATTTATATATGTTTTCTTTGCGTAGATAAAGAGGTTGAACTTAGGTATAGTTGTATTTCTTTTAAAAAAATAATAAGTTTATACTAACCCTCTGAAACTATACCGAAAGCAACGTTTTGCAGGAAGTCTTCCCTGCCAAATTATTTTGTAGTAAACATAGAATGACTTTTCTCTGACGACAATATTTTAGTGGTAACAGTAAAAGATTTTTTTGGTGTCAAAGAAATAAATTTGGCGGGGAGTATGCAAACAAAATATTTTGTAGCTAACACAGAATATTTGTTTCCGTGTAAAGCAATTCGACAGCTGTATATGGCTCTTACTAGTTATGGTTTGGGCGATTATATTATTTCTTACCCCAGGACGTTAAGGTGCTTGCCTACCTACCCTTAAAATGCGTTGCAGCGAGTTACGACTATTCTCTTTATTTACGAAATTATTTAACGCGCATTATGTCTGTTTATTTACGAAAAGTACACACACTTCAAACTGTGTCGCTATAGTCTAGCAAATTCGGCACGTTTATTAGTAACGCCATTTTCTGGCCCCTCAAAATGGCTAAATAAGGCTTTCTCAGACTGCCGTATCTGGAAAACTAACAATCGGATTCGAAAAACATAATTATAGAAACAAGCGTTACTTTGAACTACGTTGACCATAAATAAAATAATTTGATCACCGCTTCAAATACCATAGGAAAAAGGATACTAGTAAAGTTCTGCATGCCAGCTGAGTAGATTGCGAGAAGAGGAGATAATGAATTCCATACGTCTGTAACCGGCAACCTTGCTCCTGCCTCACACACACAAACACAGACTATCTAGGGATGCGCCTTAAGTGGATGATAATCATAACTCCTCTTAAAAAAAGGAGGACATAGTTTACAATTGCAAGGAAGTTCATAGACACAACATTGCATTGTAGCTTTATGAATGCGCACGTGTAAATATACGGAACAGCCGCTCCACAATAAAACCTGTAGAATCGTACACTAATTTCTTCGGTGAGAGTCAAGCGTTGTAACCGCTGCGATAATTCCGTCACTTATCCAGGGAACTTTGGTAGCCGAAGAGTGTTTTATCACGGTAATATTTTTTTTAGTTTATTTACGCGTATTCTTCATTAACAATAATTAAACTACGATATGAGGTTGTTAAGAAATGCAATGCTATATGAATTAGAGTCCACATATTTATTGATTGGTATGATGATTGTTACAAATTTATCGCCGTTTTTTATATATCACTTGCGGATATTGACGATTTAAAGAAAATCTGTTTTCTGGTGGTCGTAACTCGAGTACACTTACTTTAGGCCCAATCGTTAACTAAACTCGTAACATTTTTCTACAAGAAAAGATTCCAGTAAGATTGTCGGTCGATTCTACACGCACGCTGTATTTCGCTTCTGCTCTTAGCACTGTGTTTCTCCTCCATATCTTGGACGACGACGTGGTTCTACAATTCCCACCAAAAGTTTAAAACTAATAGCTGATTTAAGGACTCATTCCTTAGTTTTTTGATCAGACTGGTGCTAAAAACTCAAATACTTTTTCACCAAACGCTTTGAACAATTTGAGACAATGTGCAGTCACAAGATGCATAATAATGTGGGTGGGTTTTTAAAAATAATGTACTTTTGGTCAGCTATATATATATATATATATATATATATATATATGTGTGTGTGTGTGTGTGTGTGTGTGTGTAATTAAATTTTGGCTTATTCTCACGACAAATAACGTGGTAATTTGGGTGACGAAATCTAAAGAACCGTTCAGAATATTTCTATAAAATAATTCAGCTACAAATTATGACATTAGTGTCAAATCTGTGGAGCAAAATTTTGAGATGAACATCAGGTACCAATTAAAAATATTTTCGAAATCACTGCAAAACTAAGAAACAATCCCTTAATATAAATTAACCTTGTATCTAAACGTATGGTTGTATATAACTAATAATTATTTCCATGAAATAACTAAGAAAAATATCAGAGTTTGTGAGTATATTCATAGCAACAAAACTTTTTTTTGTAATATAAACTATAAGTTTTTTTTTTTTGATACTTAGAGTAACCGCACTGTAAATTATGCACTGCGAATGTGTAACACAGAGATAATAACATACCGATTTTTTTTTTAATGTGTGCAAACAAATTGCTGTTTAGTGGAAATAATTTTTACTAATTTTATTTAATTTCGTATGTTATCAACTATGCTGTATAAAATAGCCTGTAATTTTATATGAATCATAATAATTGTAAACTTTTGTATTTAATACGTTAGCAGCGTTTTCCTGTTGTAAGTCAGATGGCTCTAAATTACTAAACGATTTTGTTTCTGTTCTTGTTCCACTAAGCGTAACATCTTGTTGTATGACGTAAATGTTGGCAATCTCTACGTATTATTCTCATTCAAAATGAGTTATACTGCAAAACAGAACTTAAAATTTCGTTTGTTAAAACAAGAAGGCCTAATACGCGGTGTTCTATAACTAGCGCGCGAATATGTTTGTGCAATTTCCGATACTTGACTTTCTATGTGGAGAGAAATGGTCAAATTTGTGCATTAAATTTAGCATTCATCTTTCTTAAAATCCGCAGCTGGAATATTACTACGTCCACAGAAGAAAAAATTGGAGAGTAGAAAATATAAAGTTAAATATACCGTCTGTAGTACAGCTGTATTTCATCCTAATATTTGGTTATATTGTCCAAACATTATTAGAGTATGTTTGTTTTAAAAAAATGCATAATGTATCAATGTTTGATTGAGTGGTTGGTTGTTCAAAAATTTTTCTCCTGTTTGTTCATTGAAATTAACATAGTTAAATATTTCTTTTAGTACACATTTTGCGATTCCTTAAGCCGTTAGGACAACTTTTGAAGAAAAGAGATTTCGTACATTTTATATAAAAAATTGTAATGGATTTCTCACATAATTTACCTTTAATTGTTGCTCTCTTCGGCCATCAGCCAAAGCGACAGAAAATGCACGAAACGATCCTTGCATCTTTAGCAAGCCTTTCTTTAATCTCTTTCTCTGTTACTTGGAAACATTGACTCGCAATTGGCTAGTCCTTAGTAAATTGTAAAATACTCGGAACGTATTTCAATGAATCTGTTAGTGGATACTCGATGAGATCGAGGGGAAACAGTTCAGTAACGACCTTAATTCACGAAGACGATGTTCCTGAGGAAAGGTGGTCTAATTAGTTCTCGCAGATCATGTTTCATTCTATATCCAGGCCGAGAGAGAGAGAGAGAGAGAGAGAGAGAAAAAGAAACTTCTGCAGACTTCCCAGATTCATAACAGAAACTACCTCCTTCTTATACTCTTCAACCACCGGCGTGATGCTGCAAGGAAGGAAGGGATAGGTAAGAAAGAATAAAGGGCTAGGGGTTACCAACCCCCTTCACCCTGAGAGCTGATTAATGTACCCACCCCCTCGGGGATCAGCCTGTCTTACGGATCATCCCCCGCCGAGCGGTTACCAGGAGGAGGGAGGGAAAGTCCGGACTGCTCGGGAGCCAATCACAGCGCTGCGTCGTGGCGATCTTCTTCCCCTCTTACCGCCCCTCTGAGAGACGCTTTCTACCCCTTGGCGTCTAGCAAATCACTGGACCGTCTCTACAGTGGTGACTAGCAATTTCGTTACTCTACTCCGGATATGCTGGGAGAGAATGGCTCAATGTTTACATTAATTAATTTCAATTTAATGCTGAAATCACTTAACCGTTCCCTTCTCAGAAAAATTCAAACTAAAATAAACTCGCACCCTCGATGCTCACACCACTATACACGTTTCCGCGTAGTTATCAATAACCACTAATACTATGAAAAATCGACTCAGTCTGATGGGTAAGTCCGTAACTCCACTTTATTTTTCACAAACTCACTTATAGTGCATGATTGCAATGTAGTGATGTGGTCACATGTTCCTTGTGAAAGAGACATTACTACATCGCATGTGTACCGCTCAATTATTAAATAGCCGTACTATCGTTCACAGTAAAGGCCACTTGTTAAAATAAACTCTTATCAGATGGCTTGTCTCAAAATACGAAAATCATGAAAATACTGCATTTAGCGACAATGTTTTACAAAATTCCTTCTCAAAATATAAAGTAAAGTGCGTTGGAAAATGCCTAATTGTAATGACAAATAGGCCCTTCTCAAGCGAGGCTTAGTAATAAATTTTGATTATCTAATAAGCAATTTTACGGATATGTTTAGGAATTATGTAACAGTTTAAAACAAATTTGGTAAACAATTAGGCCTACTATTTCAGATTAACGCTTTATACTCTCCTGAAAAATATCACTTTAAAGAGACGTGGCCTTTTCCAACATACCGATTCAATTGTAGAAATCGTTAAAATTTTTAATATTTCACATTTCTTTTAATTATATTTTAATAGAGCAAATATACTTTTTATACTGTATTCAATAGCCATATTTTACTAAAGCCAAATTATATATTTTTTTTATTTTCTTGTAAAATACAACAATATATTAAAAAGTTTTGAAAAATTTTGCCTGAAGTGAACTTAATTGTGTTGCTGTACAGAAACAGAAAAGTTTTATGATCAATAATCAGGTATGTTTATTTGTTTATTATTATTTTTTTCAATAAAATATATTCATTGCCTATTTATGATGCCTTATTAACACACGTTTCTCTGCAATAATAAAATTATAGCAAAATTAATGGTTCCAGAAAGTTGATTGACACACTGCGTTACTGCTGATAAGTACTGACCAGCAATGCCAGTAACGTCAGATGTAGTTCCATTACTACTGAAGATCACTGATAGTTACTGATGATGGATTCCTGTTGACTCCTCGTGCGAGGCTACAACTACTGCTGATATCCGCAGATCTTGCTGGAGCTCTGGAGGAAACGTAGTGTCAGTAAAAATAAAAACAGACGTTGGAGTACAAATTAAATTAATCTGTCTTGTAACGAACATTTGTAGGAATTCAACTCATAAATTCGAATTGAAAGGTTAACATAAAGAGGTTATCAGTTTTATCTTCATACTATAGCAGCAATTTTCGGAAAACTTAGTATTAAATAATGGAATTATGCTTGTGTATGACATCTGTTTGGAAACTTAAAAATTTGGTCTCCTGAGTAATACTGTTTAAACAGAGACATATGAATTATTTTTGGGAGCCATGTAGCAAAATATGTATATTACAATTGTGGGGAAATCCGCATCTGTGAGCGATAAGAATCACAAAATGTTCTATTTTTATATTAATGTGTTTGATACTATACTCACGTGTGACGTTTCTGAGCATTCATTGTTTAATATTTTCTCAACAATAGTTTGCTGCAGATTTTAAGTTACCCGAAATCATTCATTCTGGCTCTTATAATTGAAAGCTAGATTTAGAACGTGGCGGACAACGTCTACTTAATTTTCCATTGAAGGTAATCGTTTCGAAACTACCAAATCACTGAAGAAGACGAACATTTACGGACCACCCGTAGTAGCGATTTTCTGCGGTAACAGAACGCACATACAGTAGTAATGAACAAATAAAACACTAATAAAACACATAGATATCCCTTTTATTTTATTACAATGTTTATTTTCCTTCGTTTCAGGTAACCTTACCTATGTGTGTAGATATAAATAAGGAAGCGTGTTTTTTTACCAGTGTTTGTTCACAAAGTTCCACCGGAGTTGGTAAGTAAAACGTAATGAGGTTAACCGACAAACTTTAAGTTCATTAGAAATATTTTATTTTAATTTGGTTACTTTTTTATTTTATAATCGATAATCAGGAATAATTTCGGCTTTGAAAAAAATGCTACTTCAAGAAACTTGTATATAAAGTTACACCTGTCTGCATAAAATGGAATCTAATCTTGTTTCTGAGATAGTTACAACTTGCTTGCGTTACGCATTCAGGCGAAAAAACGATCTTCTCTGAGGTTTTCAAAACGTCTATTTTTGCCCTTGGCATTTTACTTACATAAAATATGAAATCTTTTGCCCTCATTGAGACGGGTTAGGTGACTTTTTCTGGACGTAATTTATTAAAAATTCATGTCTTAGCAGGAAAGCTAAATTTATCAATAAAACCATTACAGAACGTGAACTGAACAACCAAGAATATCTGAAGCCACAAGGTGTACAGTTTTGTCATACATAGACACAGAGTTACGTCAGATAGTTAAAAAAAACCGAATATTTTAACAAAACTTGTGAGGAATTATTTGCCCGAACACCGAGAAAATTTACCCCGACGACATTTCTTTGGCACATAGGCCTGAGGGTTATTTGATGTGCCAAAAAAAAATCAGCCAAAGATTTTAGAAACATATATGAGTAAAATTGAAAGGTTAATAAAAAATTAAGTGGGTAAAGGCTTCTCGAGTTGTTCGGAGGGGAAGGGGGGGGGGATAAAATACGGAAATCAGTCAGAACGTGGTTCCAAGAATATTTAGTAAAAAAAAAAAAAAAAAACTTGGGTGGAGTTGTACGTGCACTCGCAAATATTTCTACCAGGAATTGTACTTTTTGGGCCACAGAGAAAAAAAGGGGAAGGGGAGAAACCGTGAAAACGAGCAGAGGGGCAAGTACATAGGGAAACCCAAAAATTTCAAGTCTAGTGATATTGCAACATATGTTAGGACAGCTTATGACGAGTTTATCCGTGGTGAACTCTGTGGATGTGGACCAAAGGAAGAGGGTTCTTAGCAAGGAATAAACAACTCCGAGAGAAATGCCCTCGTAATGATATCAGGCAGGCAGGTGCCAGTAAACATACTGCCGGTAGCGTTCAAGAGGTGATGAGAAACCAATTCTCCAGTAACACGACTTAAATGTGGTTAAGAATAAAATACTCTTGTTTGTTGATTCTTGCAGACATGTTAGTTGAAAGTACTCAGGGTGTACAGTCGAAACAACTGTACATATGCTATTTATGTACAGTTCCTTGTCTTTAAGTGTGGAACAATTTTTGCACGCGTTAATTTAAAACAGTTTTATTCTTACTGCTTCCCCAATTAAATGCCTTATTATATGATTGGTTATTAGACTGTAAAAGTAATTTAGGTCTATATTATTGCGCAAAACGAAAATTAATGTTAGTTTATTATATCAAAAGATTAAGAAAAAGGGTTCTTTTTCTGCTATTTCAATAAGAATAATTTTTTAAAAACTGAAAGGGTCCAGATATCACAATACCGTTACATGGAAATGTTGCAAATAGTTTTTAATACATAGCCGAATTTTTTCGAAACATGTGTTTTCATAATTTTGGCTAGTTGCTAACTTAAAATAATTTAATTAATTCGATAATTAGCCAGCATTATTTAAACATATGTTTTTAAAAAAATAGACTACATAGTACAAACAATTTACAACATTTCAATATAACAGTATTGCGATATCAGCTTACTTTCAGGATTTAAAAATAATTAGAGACACAAAAAACAGAATAAATAGTACCCCGCTGCCTCTAACATTTGTGTTTGTACACATAAATATTTCAGTTACTCGAAATTCTTTGTATAACTTTTTTAAAATATCTGTGATTGTTTGAATATTTTGCCATAGCAATGGCTGGTTAGTTGTTCAGTTTATTTCCTAAGACAATGCATAAACTAAAATTTAATGTCTGAGGAGTCGGATTTAGTGAAAAATAATGACAAACATAAGCGGAAATTGTAGGCTGGACAATGCCTACAGAAACGAAACAAAGGACGTAATTATGTTAGAACAACAACAATTCAGAATGAATTTAGGTAAGTTTACTCACATGATTTTGTGATATCGACGTAATTTTGAATAGAATCAGTCGTTAAATGTTATTGCCATGTGTCCAACACAAAAAGGCTGTGATTGGCCTCAGAGGTTTCTTGGAAGAACAGTAGCGAAAATGCCGCGAGGAAAAATATTTAAAATATCTTTTCATACAGCAAAAGTATAAAATAATTTGTCCTATAAAAATCCTGGTAAGGTTTTAAATTAAATATGAGGGAGTTTTTGATGTGTAATAGATAACACTAAGTAGTGTAGAGATTTGCTGTTGATGAGAAGACATGCACATCATAGTTCACATCATCAGCAGTGCGTCATAGTTTTCTGTGGATTAAGTGAACTATTTATGCATTAATTATCTATTGCATTCGACCTAAGTTATCTTTTAAGTTGCAAGTATTTTCATAGGTCAAAATATTTCATTAATTTTAGTTCGGTTTATAAGCCATATGTTTATAAAATGTTTTATTAGTATCTGCTTCTTAGTCTTGTGTGTGAAATTATGCATTCCTAAGTTTTAAAAATGTAGTATACATTATATAACTTAATTTTTAATTTCTATAATACTTTTTTTCTTCACAGGTTTTTCCTCTTGTATTGCATTTCCCTCCAGTTTTGAGGCACGTTTAAATGTTCAAGTCTCAAGCTCCTTGGGAAGTTAGTTAAACAATCGGTTTCAAAATTTGTACTGCACAGACATACATGAATGTTGCATTGGCACCCAGTTCAAACCTATGTTAAAGTTCAAAGTTTGAAGTCTCTACCGTAGCTCATTATCACCGAAGAAACAATCAGACATGAAAGCGAGTTAATTAAATCGAGTTAAAATAGAACAGGTTCCATATTTTCTTGGGAAGGCTTTTGGGCGTAAAAAATTCGGTGCCCAGAGATAAACCCTTTGGGAGATGATGGAACGTGACTTACGCGGAAGTAAAAACGCTAGCAGAAAATGTGCGTGAAAACTGCTAAAGAATTGGGCATCGTGTGAGGCTGGCTTTGTAGTCTGATTAGCGTTTACACTCATTTCAGTACAAAAATGAACAACAATATATAAAGCGGAACGAAGAATTTATGTAACGTGGTTATGCTCGGCAATATGTTACGTTCTCGGAATAAACTGTGTTTCGTGGGCCATGATTACCAATTTCGTGCTCGTAAATTATGAGGTGCCTTCTGGGCTTCAGTTCAGCCTTCTCATCAGACAAGCTTGACGCATTAAGCCGGAATTACACGACGTACTGTACGCCGCATTCAGTAGCGCATTCAAGACTTCGTAACGAAGATTGTGGGTTAACTTTTCAAAACGTATCGCGCAACGAGCAAACAATCTTCCAGCATAACTAATGAGCCTACCTTCTGCTACGGCGGTGAAAATGATTTCTGTGAAGTTCTTAAGAGCGAAATTAGAGTAGCTTTGGCTTTATTTCTTGTCAACCGTGAGTTCGTGTAAACCGGAACCATTCAGTCGACGTTCACCAAGAAATTTCACGAATTCAATTCAGACTATGTAAGATTTAAAACTCCTGTACGCGATGATTACTTTCTCGACTGTGTATGTGTATTTCCTTGAGGAATATGAACTAATAGCATAGCCTGTGTGAAAACAGTCATCGACTCCCACGCTGCATTGTCAGATTTACTTCTGGTCACTCACTGAACTCATCGAGGTCTTAAGCGCTGATGAGAGGTGACATGAGGTGGGTATGGAGCAGCGCCGGAATGAAGGGGCGGGAGAAACGGTAGATTCCTGAGAAAACCCACCGAATATACGGCATCGTCCGGAACGATTCCCATAATTGAAAATCCGGGGCTTGACCCCGCCGGGAATCGAACCCGGACCGCCTTGGTGGGGGGCTAGTGGTCTGACCACTCGACCAACACGGCCCCTCACCCCTTACTGGAGTGGCAGTCTATGAGCAAGACATGGTGTACATAGGACTGTGGAGTCCAGCTAGATCGTCGTTGTACCCAAAACTTTCAACTGTACGCTGATGCACAGACAACTACACTATTAATGCAGGCAACGAAAAAATTTATTAGGAATGTGTTGGAGAGAGTCGGTCAACGTTGAGGGTTGTTCTAGAAAATTTGTATACACTAGTTTAGTATTTCGCATTCCCTGTGAAATTAATACCACGTAACATAGTACAGACCATTAATAAAAATTACTTAACATGAACTATGTAAAATAGAATTATTAATTTTGCGTCACGTATAACACGTCATCGAATGAAACTGATGTGCAATACCAATACCATAAGAAATGAAATTATTGTCTCGCCGTCAGAATTATATATAAATATTTCTGTTGAAACTTATTACGTGATTTGACCATGTCTTCACTGTGTTTTTTAAAGGTAATTTACTGCCAAGGTAGTAAGTAAATAAAACCCTACCAAGGTTAACACTCAGTTAGAAACATAAATAATGGTTTAATGTTATTGCTGGTGACTTCAGGTAAAATTACACTGAAAAATTGGTTTTTCTGTGAAGTTGCCATATGGACGTTAGGCAAAAATATATATTACCAGATATTGTAAAATTACTTACATCTAGAGGAACAAAAAATATTAAATGGACATAAGTCCCAAAATACACCTTTTCGTACTTCAGTTCAGAGTAAATGTTATACAGTTAGAGCCTACGTTTTTTGGTGAAAATAATTCTGCAACAATTTGTTTCAATGCCTTATGTGCACATCTGCAGGCCTGCTTCATGGTCACTGATTGGCTGTTTTTAACTCTCAGCGTCTAGGGTTCTACCCGCAAATCACATACGTGTGGTGTCACAGTAACCTTGTTCCTGTTGGCACAGTCAAATGAGCCACGTCTATGCAATAATTAGGGACCCTGGTTTTTCGCGAATAGAATTTTGCCCCACTTTCTTTCAGTGCCTTACGTGTACATCTGCAAAGCATGTCTTTGTGAAGAGCGGTATATCATTTGTCTGAGCCAATTACAATAAAAACTCTACAACACCTCACGGCTGTGATTTGCCGGTAGAATCCCAAGGCACGAAAGACTTTAAATATCCAATCAATGACCACGAAGCAGAACTGCAGATGTGCACGTAAGTCACTGAAACAAATTGGGGCAAAATTCTTTTCGCGATAAGCCAGGGTCCCTAGCAATAAAACATTCTGCCAATAACCATGAAGCTTAGCTGAATGCATGAGATATTTTTGGTGTGCGCTTAACATCGAGGTATTCAGCGTTGGTGAGGTGTGACATGACGTGAGTATCGAGAAGCGCCGAAATGAAGGGACGGGGAAAACGGGACATACTCGAAAAAACCCGCCGACTAGCGGTATCGTCCGGCACGATTCCCACTTGCGAAAATTCAGGGACTGACCCTGTTGGGAATCGAACACGGATCGCCTTGGAGGAAATCAAGTGGTCTGACCGTTTGGCCACCGCGGCCCCAGCCAGATTGTAGATGTGCCCGTAGGGCACTGAAACAAACTGTTGCTGAATTCTTTTATCCAAAAATTGTGTGCTCTAACTGTATGCCATATATACTGATCTGTAGTGTAAAATGGTTAATTTTCGGAATTATGTCCGTTTAATATTTTTGGTTCCTTTATATGTAAGTCAATTTCCAATATTCGGTAATATTTTTTTTTTTTGCTTAGCAGTGTAATTGTACATGAAGTCACCTGCATTATCGTGAAACAATTGTTTGCATAATTTTTATGAATGAGGGTTAACCTTTGATCATACATTTTCTAAAAATAAATTAAATGGAACTATGGGCGAACCACGTATTAAGATTCAACAAATGTATTTCAACATCATTCCCACGGCGAGATATTAAATGCATTTCTTGTAGTATTGGTATTGCGCATCAGTTTCATTCGTTGTTGTGTTATACGTGAGTTAAATTTAATAATTATTTTTTTAAATTTTTCGTGTTATCAATTTACGTCAAGTAATTTTCTATTAAAGGTCGGCACTGCTTTATACTGTAATAATTTCACAGAAAAAATATACGCGATATACTAAATTGTATGTACAAAATTTCCTCTACATACGGTGTATAGAACGCGGCTTGGAATGCATATGCCATTGGATCAGTTATTGCCAGCTTTATACAAGAGGAGTATTATTTAACTAGACGGCAGGCATTGTCTGATGTAGCATTGCACAGAAACATTTATAGAGCGGATGGGTAGAGACATGCAAAATTCGCGTTATCATTTGGTAGCAGAATGAACTTCACTTTCCTATACATAACAGAGCATAATCTGAGACTCAATTGGCCACGAACTTTTATGTGTTGTTATTTACGTGTGTTACGTCTTTACAGAGATTGGTCACTCTACCGTGTAAGCATTCTCCGCGGCAAGTCACGACAATATCGGACAGCGGGAGTCGTCGAACGAGCCTATAGTCACTTGGAGTCTAGTCAGCTGTCAGAAAATAACGCGAATTTTGCACGACTCAACATCAGTGACCTATTTGTGGCAAACTGCAGCAACACGACTTGTGGCAAGCCATGCGACCACGAAAAATATTAGACTCGTTTTACTAAGACACATAGATTGAATAATGTTGTCTTCACTTTTAAAATCCGTACCGAGAAAAAAAAAACGAAATTGGAGAATTTGTTACATGACATCATAAATCCGAGAAGGGGAGAAAGGAAGAGAACAGAACAAAAAGAAACAAAGAAATGAAAACGCAAACATAACTGACAAGGAGAAAATTGTGAATGAGGCGAAAAACATTTGAGGCTAGGCCAGCCTTAGCAAACTGTAAACGTATTTTCAATGTTCACTGTATCACGCAAATTAAAACAATAACTAAAACATTAATTTGAGAAAATATGTTGAAACTTTTCATTTAACCGGTAAAAAAAGTGACAGTGCTCTGAACATGTTTTTTACGTGACGTTCAATATGGCACATGGTAACAAGTAGGACATGCGTTCGGGAGGGTTCGATTCCTGGCTCAAGCCACCAGATTTCAGTTTTCAACGAATTCCCGAAAAAGCTCAAGATGAATGCTAGGATGGTTCCTTAACACAGGCCATGGCCGACTCCTTTCTTTTCTCCAGATCTTGTGTAAGATTTGAGGGTAATCGTTTCTACTTGCCTCGCTGTCGACGAGACGTAAATCAGTATAAAATATATAATATTTGTCATGACTTAGTAGGAAACGTGCATAAGTTCATGGGTAATTTTGACGGTGTCATGAACTCGGCCAACCTACTTTCGGTCGCATCGACTGGAGTTCGGGTTTGAATGGCGCGCTTACTAAACCTACAACATAGGGCCATCGGGACCAGACGACAGGTACGGAGTTGTATCGATTTATCGACTGGTCTATCGAGAATCGCTTAAACGCGTCCAGCATTGCAAAGTAACCCGCTGGTTTCAATCCGAGCTCTCAGGGTAAACATCCCGGAAATTTTCCTTCCACAAACCTTCGAGGAATGAGTCTAACGAAAACGACTTTTTTTTCGTCGTAAAGTTAAAGTTATGGTACGCATTTCATATAAGAATGCATACTATTTCAGTTGTGTTTACGCTCGTCTTTACAGCTACTGCTGTGGAATAAGCGTTGTTTCCTCTTACCTAAGTGATTTTTACGTATAGACACACTGAGTTGGCTGTCAAATTGTGCAGTACATTAAAATGAAATGTTTCTTTATAAGAAGTTTGTACTCATAATACATTTCAGTCAAAATAGATTTCTTACTTGAGGCAGACTATAGATTCTACGCGTAGTGATATTAAGGAAAGAATATCAGACACACAGAATTCACTGACTCTAGATTTGTTATTGTTAATACTTTGTCGTATGTCGTGTACAGCGTATTAAATGAAATAAAATTATATGCAACAATCATAAAATCTGAATTAACGTGATAGAGTGAGTGAGTGGGAGATTTTGCTCAGCGCTTAACATAGAGGGCTTCAGATCTGGTGGGGGGGGGGTGACATGAAGTGAGTGCGGAGCAGCGTCGGAATGAAGGGGCGGGGGAAACGGGAGATCCCCGAGAAAACCCGCCGACCAGCGGCATCGATTCCCACATGCGAAAATCCGGGGATAGACCCCGCCGGAAATCGAACCCGGATCGCCTTGGTGGGAGGCGAGAGGCGTTATACTTAAAAATAATAACAAACACACACGATTTCCTAGAAAGGTATCTAATGTCAACAAGGTGTCGAAGTGAAAGCAGAGACGAGTAGAATTATAATTCGTTTGAATTGCGATTTGTTACTGCGTCAGTGCTCGTTGCAAACTTTGTAAGCCGCAATGCGTGCGCTTATTTTGAGGTATTTCCTAGGCTTTGCTACTGTAAGTGCATTGCATATTACTATCGTTTTCCTCACCCCTGTATTCCAAATAGTGACACAAACAGATTTAAATATTATTCAAGGGAATTTTCTCTGTGCAATGTATTATACATAATATCCACAAACGGCTGTAGGCATATAATAAGCACACCATAATAACCCTGAGCTAAATCTGAAAGGAAATGTTTTGGCGAAATGTTGTACGATGACGTTTTATGTGCCCAACGTGGCAACACTGCACGGAGCTCCACATACACCGTACTTATCTTAACACTACAGTTCTGACGGTAAAATTATGTGAGTAGGTTCAAACACCGAGCAGTACAAGCATGATATGACGTTTACTCTATACGTGACATACATTACATAATATATGGAAGTGGGTGCATTTAATTTTATGACCGGCAGCAGGGAACACCTTTGGCCATTAAAACTTTCACGGTATAGTGATCAGTTGCACGTATACAGTTAAATATGTGCGTGAAATAACATAACGCCGTTACAGATTGTGTTCAATGATGAACAGTTTAATTATGACGCAGAATATTTAGGAATACAGAAGTGAAATACCCGGTAGGATAGCGAACTCAGTCACGCACGCCAGCAAAATGGCTTTCCTTGCCAGCAACATAGCGGAGACGCATACCGCCAATCAGAGTAAAGCTACCTTGTTAGCCGGCAGCCAGGTCAATAGGATACCTGTAGTAACATGCAGGAGCCAAACATATACGGGGCTGGTATCAACAGACTCGGGCAGCCAATGAGCGGCGAAGTTCGCCCGTATCAAACGAGCCGCCACGTCATTTCGTGTCTGTATTACTATTTAGTCTGTGATGATGACTAGTGTGTTCGAAAATACTAACGCAAATTTTGCATGTCTAAATGCATTATTAATCGTCGCCCCTGTCACACCAGTACAGACAGGTATGAAACAATTTACTTTTAGCATGAAGATTGATTAGATTCTCACAATATCTTGTTTAGTTCCTTATATAATTCTCAGTGTCACCAGTACAATGGTGACGATATAAAATTTATGAAATTAGGAACGTTATAATTACGGCTAGGAATATTTCGCGAATTCAACGACCAACATGCTAGAATCCATTATCCTGTGTATACCGAAGCCCAACCATTTGTCCATTACCTGCTACTCATTCCGACAGCAGACAAGGAACGAATAGACGGGGCTTGAGTATGCATAGGACATTGGATTCTAGCATGCAGGTCATTGAACTCGCGATTTTTTTCCCGGCCTATAGTTATCATCATACTAATCACGCCCCTAGTGACATCATCAGAAGGTAATATGACGTTAACACGTTATTTTCACGTTCTGTGGAACAAGGGTTGTATTTACGTCCCCGCCATCCTGATTTCGGTTTTCCTTTGTTTCCCTGGTGGCCGCGGTGGTAGAGGGGCCAGACCTCTCGCCTCCCACCAAAGCGATACGGGTTCGATTCCCGGCGTAAACACCCCCCCCCCTCCCACCCTTAAGGTGAACGCCTTCTGCCCGTGTGTTTGTTTGAGTAAGGCACGTTGCGAAGGGCGATGTTGATCGGCTCATCCGGTGAGGTATCGCCTCTACCGCAAGACACTGAAAAGACGTGCAGTGGTACCGTAGATCACTCGCCTGACTGATAGTTTCAGAGGCGTTCCTATCTTTCTAGTGGTGGAAAGTTTCCAGCAAAGTGCATTGCATATTTATAGAGTAGTTTGGCACGAATCTTATTAAGTAATTTTCACATGTAACATAAAAACATTTAATATTTGCTGGTATAATTTTTCAGTACAAATACTTCAATATATTTCTTAAAGAAGTAAATGCTCTTATTTGGTCAATCCAAAACGATTCTGTCCTCACTCATAAAATAACAAAAGATTTGATATCGCGAAAGCTTTGCCGTACAGTTCAATCCTATGTATCTTTAGAGTAAAAGTTTCTATATGATACCACTGGACTGAATTTCTCACTCCATTACCGAGCGAAATTGTGCGACAGTAATACAAGACTCTCACGCAAAATGTTCAGTGTTTTACAAGACTCTCGCGCGAAAGGTTTAGTGTTCGATCCGTAGCCCTAGACATTCAGATTTCGGTTTTTCGAAATTGTTCCAGGTGAATGGTGTGGTAATTGCTGAACAAAGTCCATCGCCTATTCTCCTCCCATTCCCTGTCATTGTGTCAAGTTTTGGTCCCCCACTTCCGCTGGCCTGCGGGTCTATTATGAGGAGTCCTCGACTGGCACATGGACGGCGTTGCAGCGTGCCACGTGTATTTTTTTTTTTTACGTGAAACCGCTTAACTTATTCATATTATGTTTATCTGCGAAAATAACACACGCTTGAAAATATGCTTCCATGTTTTAAAAAAATTCACCAAGCTTGGTAGAAACATGAATTTCGAGCCTCTCAAAATGGCTAAAAACCGTTTTTTTTTTTAGACTGCTTTAACTCCGAAAATATTACCTGAATTCGTAAAGTGCAAAGCGAAGGGCATACATTGGTCTTTACTTCATACTATCAAAAAATTAAAAGTTGTTGTTAACGCTTAAAGTCCCGTAGGTAAAATACTACAAGGAAAACCTTGCGCGCTGCAAATAGAGGCGATATGCTTCTCGTCAAGCGTGGGACACTGGCTCTTATCGCAACGCTGTTCCCATGCGTCAAAAGTGGAAATTCGACACCGGCGAAGACTCCACTTTAAGAGGGCGTGTTACATAATTCAACGCTAAAAGCATTAATCTATAACTGTAGGTTTCTTGAAGCCAATTTGCGAAAATTAAACAATAGCAATCCTCGACAATAGTTTTAGCAAACGGTTTTAAACAAAATTGTTTCCAGTGTTACGAACTTCTGAGGTACAATCACTGACGCCGGAACCTCGTGCATTTAACTGCGGCGCAAGAAATCACGCATAAGTAGAGACATGAACTTTTCGCGAAAAGAATTTTACCCCACTTTGTTCCAGTGCCTTATGTGCACGTCTGCAGACTTGCTTCATAGATATTGGCAGCGTGCCTTTGAACTGTGACGTTTCTCATTTGACTGTACCAATCACAATAAGGTTACTGTAACACCACACGTCTGTGATTTGCGTGTAAAACCCCACGACACACGAATGTCAAAACATCCAATCTCTGGCCGTGAAGCAAGTCTGCAGACGTGCACACAAGTCACTGACACAAAGTGAGG